>BSBN01000531.1:6490000-6678116 GCA_027924645.1 Cunninghamia lanceolata | reverse complement strand
AAATGACCAAATCTATTATGTTAGGAATGTCAATATATCTCTGTTGAAATCTCTAATCAATGTAGAAGGTCATGATTATACTGTAAAGGATGTTCAACTAAAAGTAATCCTCAATTCTAAATAACGTTGGAAGATGGCTCAGTTAGGTATACTTCTAAGATTGTGTAAAGACTCAAATAGAGATTTAAAGGAAGTTTATGTCGAGAGTTTAAATCTCTTTTATATTATAAATACATTCTTTGTAGACTATATAATACTAATAACTCTGTCAAAAGGCTTAAAACGTCGTCTACTCCTTTCACATCTTCGATTACACTAGGAATGTAGTTCAACCAATTATTATGATGTTGTGCAAATCCAAGGGTTCTTCGATATCTTGAGCTCTTTTATAACCACAAGACTATTATAGTCGTTATGTGGTAGATTATTTATGTTGTCATACTTTGAGTAATGTCAAACAGCTACTAAAAAATTATTTTATAGTCTCTGAGTTAAAGATGATAATTGTTGGCAAGAGACACTGCTAGGCATGTCAGATGTTGTCATTGATGGCAACTTAATCTATCTTACACATCTGCATCACATCATTTGATCATACTAGAAGTCAGAGTGTAGATTTATCTAAGTCTGAATAGACAGGGTTCATCATATTAGTCTGCATTTCTCCACAGGTAATCACATTGTGTTATGGATCTAAGGGAATGTTAAGGGATGTTAGGGCTACTAAATCCAAGATTTGAGCCTCCAATAATGAAGGGATTAAAAATTACATGCATCTGAGTATCAGGTTTTTGTTAGATAGTTCAGTTCGGTGAAGAACAGGCCGACTAGGTATTTGATCCTTGTGCAGATGAAGAGATTGGTCAAGTAATTATGAGATCCAGTGGTATTGGCTGACATGTGAGGTGACTTGGATACATAATTTTTGGTCTGCATTGGTATTTATGCATGCATTCAGCTGACAAAATAGTGCTCTTAAAAGTCTCTAAGTTTTTCTTAAGGCTGACTGTAGTTGATGCAATTTCTTGTAGCGAATATATATGATTGATGGATTCAAGCATTTAGGGTGTGCAGATACAAATATGAATGGTGAGGTGTGAAGTATAGCAAAATTAGGTGCAAAGTAAGGAGATCTAAGCTCTGAATCATGGCAAAAATAGTGAAGTAGGGTAGAGACAGATGAAGTGTGCAAAGTCAGTGTATTGAGCTCAACCAGAACTATAATTTTGCATTGTTAGATGCTATTCTTTAGTTCAAATTTCCTATGAACTTTTGTAATCAATTCTGTAGGTAGTGAACCTCCCTTGAGAAGTGAGCTCTAGCCAGTGTGCTCGAAGGCATGTACCTTCCCCATTTGTAATACTTTTAACAGAGTATAAATTCTTGTGGGTTAACCCCCACCATGGTTTTTCCCTTAACCGGGTTTCCACGTATAAATCCTAGTGTTATGTGTGTTGATTTTATTTCTACTCATGTGTTGATTGATTCATGCTTTCATGGTTATATCATTCATCTGTTAATAAGTGGTAGAGAAGTTTAATTGTAGCAAAGGATAAAAGTTTTTGAGACAACTGATTCACCCCCCCTCTCTCAATTGTCTGCCCTAATTCCAACAATTTGTATCAGAGCATGTTCCTTAGAAGAAGTTTAACAGCTCGAGGAAGATCTTGGAAGGTGTTTTTCAATGGGTTCATTCAAGCATTCTGATGGCATCAATCAACAACACTAAGTAGCCTTAGATGATCTTGATCTGACCACAGCAAAAAATCAGAGATCTTCAAGAGAACCTTAAAGATGCTGAAGATTTCATTGAGACCTTAAAAGGACAACTGATCAAATCTAATGAAAAGAGAAGGGAGCTACTTCATTAGCTAGCAAATAAGAATGAAGACAATGACATGGATGAGGCTATGAAAGAGAAGACAAAGAATGTGAAAATATAGAAAAAGAAGTTGTCCTAAAACATGAGATGGAATCCGGGGTGATGAGACTAACCAAGGAAATTGAGGAAAGGAAGAAGACTGAAGAAAAACTAAAATCAATCTCTGAAAGACAGCACAGAAGAATGCTACAGATTAGATAGGATAATTGGTCATCTAGAGTCTGATCTACAAGAAACCAGGGACAATGAGGAAGAACTTGAAAGATAAATTGTCATTCTCAAACATGACCTAGAAGTTGCAAATGAATACAAAGAGAAGTTTAAGATAAGCTCAACTAAACTTGAAGTGTTGTTTGATAGTTAGAATATGGCAGATGATAAGCATGGTCTGGGCTATGAGAAAGGTGAAAGCTCTGGATCCGGTCAAAGAAATCCTAAATCAAGGAATCAAAGAAACAAACCTAGAAGACCTCCGGTAAGACAACCTAATGCTCAAAGGTATCCATATTTCAATAGAAATTGTTTCAATTGCAATAAATTTGGTCATAGAGCTACTCAGTACAGAAGTAGAGTGAATTAAAATGGTCCATCCTCCTCCAGTCAATGCTTCAATTATAAAAGGTATGGTCATAGATCCAATGAATGCAGAAGTATGATGATGAACTATTCTAACAACAAAAGAAATGTCAATTCTTTCAATGGCTACTATTTTGCATGCAATAGATTTGGACACATGGCTAATCAGTGCAGATTAAGAGGAAATCAAGTAAATGAGCAAAGAAATGTGTGCTTCAATTGCAATAGATCTGGTCATGTTGCAAGATTCTACAGAAGTAGGAATGATGACAGAAAAGGTCCAGTAAACAGAAACCAAAAATTATAGGTACAAGATAAAGGCAAAGGTAAAGTAAATGTGAATGAGATCTAGAATGAAATGAACAAAACATGGGTAAAGAAAGGTGAAGTGAATGATGGTAATGGGTCCACACCGAAATTTGGTGCTGATAATTCCTCTAGAATTGAAATGGGAGCTCTGGCTTAGGGGGAGTTGTATTGAAAATCTAATTCCCCCTACCAGTAAGTGGGTGCCTAAATCTAGCATGATGAATAAAGATAAAGAAGCTTATTGCAGATCTGTTGAAGCAAATTCTAGATGAAAAGAAGCTAATGTGATTGATTGCGAAGCAATTGAAGATTGACTGTATGCAAAAATAGTGTAACCGGATGTATTAGGGTAGAGCATTTATTATAATGAAGAATTAGGTTTTGCAGAGGATAAAAGGTCATTCATTCAAACACTTGAATCACTTTCCATTCGAAGAGAACAAGGAGAAGAGCACCTGAGGTGAAATTTTAGAGATTTGAAGTGTGAAGAATGAATTCGACAGCTAACCTTAATTTTGTGAAGAAAAAGGTAATTATCTGTGAAGCTTTGAACTTGTGATCTTTTGAAATGGCTACACCTCTGGTTGTGAACATTGTTGATTGACCTAGGCCCAAGTTTAAAAAGTACCCCTTCAAGTCCACTCAAGTTGATCTGATGGGAGCATTTTCTAGGGTTCCATATGGAGTTATTCACACATAAGACATTAGGGCTTACATTCATGCACCTCTAGAGGAGTATGGTGACTCAAGGTTTGATTATCTATTCATGAATCACTTAAAAGGTGATGATTTTGAGGTCAAACCAAAATACAAAGTCCTGGAAGACAAGAAGTTGATACAATTTGTTGGGTTTTTGAGATTCGTAGAGGACAAGTGGGTCCGATATGTTTTGAGATGTATCCATGATGAGTTTTTATGGCTGAATCATCCATTCAAGATCACAAAAGATGCAATAAGGGAAGTTACAAGATTGAATTCAACTGGTACTTTGCCTTAGTTGAAGGCTGTGAAAAATTAGAAAGTCATAGAGGCAACTAGATCAAAATTTGATAAGAGAGCTATGACTATAAATGATATAGAGGATCATGGGGTCAGATTCGCATTGATGGTAATAGGGTACAAGATATATTTCTCTAGCAGAGAAAATTCAGTGTTCAGAACTGCCATTTATACTGCATATCAGATGGTAAAAGAGAATGCAAACTATGATCTCTGTGAACTATTGTTGAACCAACTTATGGAGAACCTAAGCAAGATAAAGAAGGACAAGAAGTACTCATTCAAATATGGTACACTAATCATGTGTCTTTTCTTTTATTTCTTGAGTGAGCTCCCTGGGAATAAGAATATAAATTGGTCCAACAACCAACTGGTAGCAGGCCTAATTAGAAATCATTTGAGTTGTCTAGGTAATTATGATGCACAAAAGACTGCACTTTGGGGATTCTTCAAAAACTTCCAGAGTATAATGCAAGCTAGGGATAAAATACCTAGGGTTGTGGTTGAAAAATACAAGGACACCATTTGTTTTATGGTTACTGTTGATCAGTACAAAATGGAAGCAGTGGAACCTAGAGTTGTATGGATCATGCCCATGGGGTATGAAATGGATGGACGTGTATTGGAGCTGTATGCACAACATCTGTTGAGCTAGCCTAGGGATCTAGCTGAGGAGAGATTTGGAACATATGAAGAGATTTCATTAAAATTGCATCTTGAATTCAAGGCTCTTGAAATCAATAGGACTGTGAGGAAAGAAGATGAGCAATTGGCTGAGAATATAGGCCTTACCAAGGAAGTTGTGAGACAATTTAGGGAAAAGATAGAAAAATCTAAGAAGGAGAAGCAGGGACAGGGAACAAAAAATTGTTCCGATAGAACCTCCTTCCAAATCAAGAACTACTAGGAGTTCTAGTTCAACCTCTGGTGCATCACCTTCTCCTATAGTAGAGAAATCCAAAGAAAAAACTACCAGTAAGGTAGGAAAAAGGACAAAAGTTAAGGGCAAAAGAACATATGTTAGTGTGGAAAAAGAGGATGAAGAAGAAACTAACTTAGATGATGAAGTTAAAGAGATGAAGGCCTCAGGAACTAAAGTTGCTAAAGTGTCTAAGGAGAAGCCCTCCAGAAGCACAAAGTCAAGCAAAAGGCATAAGTTAGAGGCTAGTGTTAAGAATCCAACTCCTTCTATGAAGGACATCGTTAAAACAATCACTATAGATGGAAACCTAAAACCAATGACTAAATTTTATGATCATTGCAGTGATGCTGACAAAAGAATTTTGAAGGATGCTACTGTAAAATATATGAATGTATTCAACAGAGCACTAGTGGAGGTTTTGTCTGAAGTTCCTAAGAGTTTAAGAGACATTCTGGAAATAAGAAAAGAAGCTTCCAAAACAAAGGATATGGAGCTGAGGGAACATGTAATGTCCAGTCTATGTCCGGTGATCTCCAGAAAAGAAGCAGATAAGATTCTCAAAGAAGTCAAGAATGAATTCAAAAGCAAGAAAAGGATGAATAAGCTAATGATTGGGGACATTGATGAAGTTGTTAAAGAAACAAAACAAATTTTAAGGAAAGCATTGGACAAGAACAAGTTTTATGTGGTTACAAAAGAACCAGTTGATATTGAGGATGCATCAGTTATGAATGATGAAGAGCTGCAGAAAAATGAGAAACAAACTGGAGAAGATGATGTCTCCATTCCAGAAGAAGAAACATTGAATAAAGAAGATGAAGAAATGATGAAGGAAGATCAAGAAAAAGAAACTGATGATGGAATTGATTCCCCCACTCCAGATGTTAAGGAACTTGATAATATTGCCACTGAGGATACACCAAATCCTCTGGAAGAGAATATAGAAGATTTTTTTGACATAGATAAAAGCAAAGATGCCTCTAATGTTGATACAGAGAAGATAGAAGCAAAGAAAGAGAATGAAAATGATGAGCAGGACAATGTGGTTGATTTAGAAAAGGGAGAAGTTGGAGGCCCTGAAGAGCATAAGTCTAAAACATCATTTTGGGCAAGAGACACTGCAGAAGCAGTGAAGAAATTTTGGAGAGAGATAAACAAATTGAAGAAGATCAGGATATAATACAAGGACCAATCAATTTTGATACTTTATCACCAGTGCAAAAGATAAAGTTGGCCTATATTGCACAAGCTAAGGCCAGACAAGAAAAACTAAAATCCCATATAGAAGATAGCGAGTTGCTTGGCCTTGCATCTAGGATTTTGGAGAAAATCATGCCCACATTTTAGGACTCATCAGTATCTCCCTCCAGTCAGTTGAAAAGTCTGATAAACTATGTAAGTTCTCATTTTGAACCTTAGAGAAGTCAGTAGAAGTTAAAATTAGAAATGAATTTAATGACAAAAGGTTTGCTGAAATAAAGAAAATAATTAGTTATGATAGATCAGGGCTTGATACTAGTGTAAAGAATATTTAATATGCCCTATCTGAAGAAGTAGAGATTTATAAGTTTTACTTATACCGGTCTAAATCTGTTGAAGATATTGAGAAGAAGATTAAATACTTAGAGCTCAAATGTCTAACATTTCTTAGTCATATAGTCCCTTAACTGAATTTGTTTCTACCAAAGAATGCCAAGTAGTGAGTTTATGGAATGAATTGAGTGACCCGGAGAAAGAAAAAGTTAAAGTTTTGGGTAGATTGGATGAGCTCTAGGGACTGATTTTCCCCAAATTAGAAACTATGTATGATCTATTGGCAGAATCCCAAGTTGTTGTTACTAGTGATCCTACTGACCTTCAAAAGGTAGAATCACAAGCATTTTTGTCCAGTGGGCATATATCCATTTTAGGCAACATAAAGAAGAACTGGGATAGTGAATTGTCACAATTAAAAAACATTTTTGGGGATATCTTTTTGCTGATGAACAAAGCTTAAGGATTGTATGATCATATGCGAAACTATGTACTTAGAGTTTTAACCCATGTACATAAAATTTTTGCATGAATTTTGATATGTAGATTCTAGCCTTTGCAATTGATGTCAAAGGGGGAGAGGAAAAGTAGTGAAAAATGAAGAATTAATCTAAGGGGGAGCATTGCAAATCAAGAGTATATAGTAAGGGGGAGTTGTTCTAACACTTAGTCATTTTTCACTAAGTGTTGCCATCAATGCCAAAGGGGGAGATTGTTGGCAAGAGACATTGCTAGGCATGTCAAGTGTTGTCATTGATGGCAATTGAATCTATCTTACACATCCACATCACATCATTTGATCATACCGAAAGTCAAAGTGCAGATTTATCTAAGTCTGAATAGACAGGAATAGAGCCTTTCACAGGGTTCAGTATATTGATCCACATTTCTCCACAGGTAATCACATTGTGTTGCAAATTTGAGGGAATGTTAAGGGATGTCAAGGCTATCTAAATCTAATATTTCAGCCTCTGGTAATGAAGGGATTGAAATTTACATGCATTTGAGTATCAGGTTTTGGTTAGATAGTTCAGTCTGGTGAAGAACAGGCTGACTAGGTATTTGATCCTTGTGTGGATGAAGAGAAGTGATTGATTGAGAAATTTATGAGATCCGGTGGCATTAGCCAACATGTAAGGTGACCTAGATACATAAGTTTTGGTCTGTATTGGTATTTGTGCATGGATTCAGCCAACAAAACAGTGCTCTAAAAAATTCTCTAAGTTTTTCTTAAGGCCAACTACAGTTGATGCAATTTCTTGTAGCAAATATATATGATCAATGGATTTGAGCTTTTTAGGGTGTGCAGATGTGAATATGAATGGTGAGGTGCGAAGTATAGTAGAATCATGTGCGAAGTAAGGAGATCTAAGCTCTAAATCATGGAAGAACAGTGCAGCAAGGCAGAGAGAGATGAAGTGTGCAAAGTCAGTGTATTGAGCTCAACCAGAACTGTAATTTTGCACTGTTAGATGCTATTCTTCAGTTCAAATTTCTTGTGAACTTTTGTAATCAATTTGTAGGTAGTGAGCCTCCTTTGAGTAGTGAGCTCTAGCCAGTGTGCCCAAAGGCATGTACCTTCCCCATTTGTAATACTTTTAACAGAGTATAAATTCTTGTGGGTTAACCCCCACCATGGTTTTTCCCTTAACTGGGTTTCCACGTAAAAATCCCAGTGTTATGTGTGTTAATTTTGTTTCTACTCATGTGTTGATTGATTTATTCTTTCATGGTTATATCATTCATCTATTAATAAGTGGTAAATAAGTTTAATTGCAGCAAAGGATAAAATTTTTTGAGACAACTGATTCACCCCCCCCGCTCTCAGTTGTCTACCCTAATTCCAACAATGATAACTTAAACATTCAACTTAGGTTGACAACAACGTAAACTAGTCTTTGTACTTTTGTTATCATATCAATCCTTAGTGCATATCTTAGACTCATATAGACCCATATGGTTTGTTATAATTAAGATTCCCTTGTAAGGGGAGAATAACCTAATTGTAAGGGAGTGAACAACCTCTTAGTTGTAAGAATAATGGAAAACAATCTTCTATCTAGTCAAGGGTTGAGAAACTTAGAATGATCTCATAGACTAAGAGGTTAACCCTTTTACTTATTATATTATTATCTTATGGGAATATATGTTTGTTCTTCCATTATGATAGAATAGGATAGACCAAAACCTAAACTTGACCCAATAGGGAAATTTTATATACTAAACCTTTGTGATCATTAATAGATCAACAACAAAGGGGCAAGTACTCTAACTATGAATGTTTATTATTACTTGACAAAGAAGAATTTGCATGTCTTAAGATGTCTCAAAAATAGTATTCTCTTGCTCTTAGAAAACTTTAGTTTCAAATGGATATTAATATCATTAGGAGAATACTTTGCTCTAGGTATATTCAAAGTGAGTGGATTTCCCTACTTCAACTTAGAACAAAACACTCATTTATATTTGACTCTATATAGTTTAATATGTAAAAGGAGAAGAACTTTAAACATTAATTCAAATGGATAGAAAATGGGATTAGACTATCAACCAATTGGAGTCCAACTAAACTTGGGAGAAGCTTAGATTTGGAGTTGAATCATTTGGCATTATTGTTAGACTTGTTTGGAAGTTTGAAATGACCTTTAAGTCAAAAGAAGACTAAAGGAAAATTATTTACTTAAACACTATTCTTTCTAGAATTGATTGTTTGATATTCCATTATCATCGAAAAGGAAAAGCAAACCCTAGATTGACCCAGTAGGGTTAAGTCATTAAATGTACATTTTTAGGTTACAACTTGTTTTAGCTATTTCTATATGGGTCAACAAAGAAGGTTGAGTACCCAAATAATAATGTTCATTTTATTTACTTTTCAAAAAAATTACATGTCCTTATCAATAACATTTATCATTGGTTTGATAACCTATTAGATTGTTTATCAATCGACTTAAAGTTCTTT
The DNA here is from genome assembly GCA_027924645.1 of Cunninghamia lanceolata. Taxonomy (NCBI): domain Eukaryota; kingdom Viridiplantae; phylum Streptophyta; class Pinopsida; order Cupressales; family Cupressaceae; genus Cunninghamia; species Cunninghamia lanceolata. The sequence goes on along the minus strand of BSBN01000531.1, from coordinate 6,668,933 downwards.
AAGTGTCAATAAGTTTTGGATCTCAAGTATTACAAAATTGCAATGAGTATCCTTGTATAGAAAGTTAATCTATAAGGTTTATAGAACATAGACAACACTTTGAAAACCTGTCGAAGTCGAGAAGATTGAAATAGAACTGATAAATCTATATGGTAAAACATAGTTGACCAAGTCAAACTGTAGGAATATGATAGTATCCAAGTCAAGTTGGGGTGGGTGAACAATACAACTACGTTCATTGTGAACATCTATTTATATTGAATCTTTGGCCAAAGTAATGCATACGTCTCTACATGCATTGTCGGTTCACTGTATCTGGATTGCATAACCTATTGGAATGATCATACTTAGCTAGAGGGTATCTAGGGTTGTATGATCGATAGAGTTATGTAGGATACAACATTATGTACTTAAATAGAAAATTACCGTTGGTCACCTTGTGTCTATACTCTTCATGAAGGGTAGGGCCACTTCCTATGTGGAAGTTGTGTGGGAGACCATCAGTCTATAGTTGGAGCAAAAGCACTAGGAAGATGCTCTCTCTCTCTCTAGCAGAAGACATGTCAAGGCTTGCGATAAAGATATCAGATTTTCAGATGCAGTAACTCTTTGTGACTTGTGTATTAAAAGGCTATGTAAATGATTATCTATTGCAAATACTTGTACTTGTAAAAGACAAAATGTCATATTGGTATCATGTTGTTATGCAATTTATTGTAACTTGATTTTTAAAAATGAATAAAAGAAAAAAATTTACCATCATTTTTACATTGTATGATTTATCTCTTGGTAAATATCTATGTTTAGACTTGTTTAAGAACTTGGATGTTACATATGGTATCAGAGCTACCAGGTTCAATACTAGGGCTTATGAGTCCATTATGCTAACATGTAGTTAACATTATGCGATTAGCTAATGTTTGAACTTCTTGTGCCATGATGGTGTATCTCAAGTTGACTACTAGGAAGTCAGTTAGCAGGAATGAGTGTTACCTAAAGGCCAAGAGAGAGCATGAAGCCATAACTAAAACCTTTGAGGGAACCAATAATGATAGTGACATATAGTTAAGTGATATCGAAAGGTCCTCAGAAATGCCTTAACTTGAATTAAGCGAGTAAGAAAGGAAAACTTAGAGGTAGCTAAGATGGTAGCTTGAATCATGGCTAATTCAACCCTAGTTGATACACCTTTGGTTAGGAGAGACCCTTGCATACCTCCATCATCAAAGATTATTGTCATTAGGTCTGATAGTGAATCAGAAGGATATACACCTCTCTATCATGTGTCTGATAGTGAATTATAGGGATTTACTTCCATTGAATATGACATATGAGTCATTCTATGTATCAATAAAGGATGAAGTTACTCCTGAATAATATAGAATAAAGATGAGAAAGTTTTGTACCAATTTGTTGATTATTATGAGTTAAATATGTTTTTTGAGTCGCATTAGATTCAAAAAAATGTTAGATAACTTATTATTTTCTAGTGAGAGAAAAATGGCATGTTTCATACAAAAATAAACCTGGGTGAGTCAAGAAGAGAATAACCCACAAGTTAATCTCATGGACAAAATAGATAATTCTAAATCATGTTTGTAGAAACCAAAGAGAAAATTGGTAACATGGAAAAGAAAGAAAAAGATTAGAAAACCCTGAAGGGGGAAAATTTTCTCGTGGATGAGCAAGGATAATCACCTAGAGCATAGTGTGAGTAGTGAAAACCCTAAAAACCACAGACCCTAGAAGGAAGCAAAGGATAGGCTTGTCTTATAACTCACAAGGATATGAATAAAGTATCTCCATTAAAGTTTAATGGAATTAAAAAGCCCAATTACAAGAATTGTTGGCTAAAGGATTGATTAGACCTAGAATTTCACCATGGGGTGCACCAGTTATCTTTGTCAAGAAAAAGGATGGAACTCTATGATTATGTATTAGTTATCATTTTCTCAATAAAGCAATGATTAAGAACAAATATCCTTTACCATGTATTGGTGATCTCTTCGATTAGATGCATGTAGCTGTAATGTTTTCAAAGATCGATTAGCAATCAGTTTATCATTAGTTAAGATTGAAGGATGAGGATACCTATAAAATAACTTTTAGGACAAGAAATGGGCTATATGAGTTTGCAGTCTTGCCTTTTGGACTTACAAATGCCTCTTATGCATTCATGAATCTTGTTAACAGTGTGTTTAGAGATTGTATAGAAGAGTTTGTTCTAATCTTTCTGGATGATATACTTATTTATTTAAAGAATGAAGGAGAATATTATCAACATGTGCAAGTGGTTCTGCAATGGTTAAGGGAAATGATTTAAGTGGACAAATAAATGTCAAGAGGCAATTGATCTATTAAAAGAGAAATTACAACAACACCAATTTTGTGAGTTCCTTACCCTAAAGGACAGTTAGAGGTAATAACTGATGCCTCAGGAGAAGGATTAAGGGGTATGCTTATCCAAGATGGGTGAGTGATAGCCTATGAATCAAGGAAGCTGAAAGCTTATGAGAAAAATTATGTACAAATGATCTAGAATTAACAGCAGTTGCACATGCTTTACAAATATGGTGACACTATTTTCCAAGTAAAATCTTTGTACTAAAGTCAAAAGTACATATTTTCTCAACCACATATGAATGCTTGACAAAGGAGATGGTTAGAATGAATATCCGACTATGACTTTGAGATAAGTTATATGAAAGAAAAAGAGAATAGAGTAATAAGTTATTTAAGTTGGAGGGGACATATTCTTCAATTTTCTCTATTCATGCAAACTTTAAAGATTAAGTGTTGCAAAATTTATCACGTGATGAATATTATGAGCAAGTCAAGCAATCTCTTATGGTAAATCCTAAGGATTCAAGGTATGATGGGTTTCATTTTGAGTTTGATGGACTCTTGAGATGCAGAGGAATAATGCATTTTTCTAATGTAGCCAAATTAAGAAATATTGTGTGGAAAGAAGTGCACACTACACCATACTCAGGACACCCAGGAGTAGCTAAAATTCTAGCATACGCAAAACCTCTTTGTTTCATGAAAATACTGAAGAATGATGCTTCAACATTTGTAGCAAGTTGTCTGGAGTGCCAGAGAAAAAAAAATTAGAACATCAACACTCCGTAAGACTATTGTATCCACATGAGGTACCAGAATGGAAGTGGCAAGTCATAAGTATGGACTTCATTCAGATTCTTCCAATGTCTAGGACTAGACATGATTTCATTTTAGTTATGGTTGATAAACTCTCAAAGGTAGCACATTTCATACCAAGGAATTTAATTAATGGAGCACCAGTGTTAGCTTACAAATTTGTTCAGGAAGTGTTTAGATTATATGGAGTTCCTAAAAAGATTATCTCAGATAGAGATGCGTGTGTAACATCAAGGTTTTGGCAAACCTTGTTCTCTACACTAGGGACTAAACTGAATAAAAGTACAACTTTCATCCTAAGAACAGATGGTTAAACTGAGAGAGTTAACCAGGTTTTGTTGAATTTATTACAAATGTATTGCATGGATTGGCAATATAAGTGGGAAGAGTACTTACCGCTTGTGGTATTTTCTTATAACAATACCTAACATTTTGTTATTAAGATGACTCCATTTGAAACATTGGACAGAAACGATGCTGAACTCCTATAAGCTGGGTAAGCTAGAAGATAGGATTAGCATAAGTCTAGAAATGTTGTTAGAAATGGATGAAAAGATTAAGATGATCAAAAAAGATTGGCAGGAACTAATAAGAAATAGAAAAGTTACGTTGATGTTAAGCATACACTAAGACAATTCTTGGTTTGAAAAGAAAAGTTCTTTTGAGGGTCAAACCCAAGAAAAAGTTTCATAAAGTTTGGAATGTATTCCAAACCAGCTCCTAGATATAAAGAACTCTTCAAAATTCTTGAATTTATCAATTCTATTGATTATAGAATCAATCTAATAATAGCTATTTCTTTTAGGCATAATGCTTTTAATGATGCAAATTTGGAAAATATATATAACAGATGATTATTATATTCTTAGAATGTTTTACTAGTACAGAACCTAGGAATGGTTATGTTCGGGCTTCTTAAATGCTTGAAGTTCACAAGCATTGCTTGTGTAACATAGAGGTTATGCAGTGCAAGGTCCAGTGGGACTAGTATGCAGAGGATAGTTCAACATGGGGAGGATTACCATGAATTTCATCAAAAATGTTCTTATTTATTTCTTGCTTTTAGTAGTTAAACAAAAACTTGTTTTTAATTACATTTTGATACTTTGAATCATTGAGGACAATGAATCTTTAGGGGAGAGATATGTTACATCCCTAATTTTGGCTTGTTTTTACTTTTTGCTTTTACATGGATAGAAGTAAATCTATTGGATAAATACTTTGACGTTGGGTTAAATGTCATTGGAAAATATTGATTTTATTAAATATCAGTTATGTGATTAAATGCAATGCATATGATGTAATGATTTAGTAATTTATGTTATGAGAATTTGGTTTATTATTCATAAGGTTTATGAACAGACTAATGATGCACTGATCATAATCTGGTGATTGCAAGTTATATGCAGGATAATAGGTTCTTAATGACTCTCTAGGGAAAGAGAGAGAGAGAGAGAGAGAGAGGGTATCTTCTGAGGAGAGGAGAATAGACCTTGGGTTATAAATGGTCATTTACCAAATGAGCATAGTGTTCAAATAGTTAAATGGTCTAGATGATTGAGGTAAGTCGTGCTTTATTTGGTTAATTATTGGATCGACTCAACAAGTTGTCGATGTCTTTAAGATTCCTTTTTGAGTTAGTTGTGTGTCAATCTTGCCTTTTGTGAAAAATGACCTTGTCGAAAAAGAACATTGGTCCTTTGCACCTAACACGACCTTTTCTTTAATCATGTCGTAAGTAGTTGCATTTGCATCATCAAAGTGTAGATGGTTAAACCATTGGCATGATTATAGTCTAACATCGCATGTGCGCTCATGGCAAGCTTAATCGATGTGAAATAGTGTGTATTCCTAAAGGGGAGATGATCTCAACCCTATCACACTTTTACATAAGTCTTACGTCGTATTATTATAACAATCCCTAATTGATTTTACTCCATTTGGTTATAGACTATTATTATTACGTTTATTATTTTTGAACCGCTAAGATTTTAAAATTATTATCCACCTTTTCTACTATGAGAAGTTGTCATTTAAACTAGTTTCCTTAAGTATCGATTAATACTTTAAGAGCCTTTAGTGGTATGATGAGTGGACTAATTACTACATAATCTTTTTGTAGCCACATGATCGAGCTTAGAGCGGTTGTTGGCATAAATAGTGGAAAGTGTTTTAACCAAAGGAAGTGGTAGTTATAGCACTTAAGATGACTTAATTATCTTAAGTCATGGGTTCTTAGAGTGTTGACTTTTCATAAGTAATAGTGGTATTGTATACCACATAATCCCTCTCGATGGTTGATTAAACCTCTTCAGCATAGCACATGTAGAGCCCCAACAAATTCGAAGAGAGTTTGTTTCTAACTGCTTTGTAGTCATCTTTTATGACTCCCAGTCATGGAATTAAGGGGATGACTCATTATTAGAGTCGGGAGGAATGTCAAATAAATGATGACCCATGTAGAATCAAACAAGAACCGCAGTATTGGGATAGAAAAGATTTGAAAAAGTTTTGTGTTAGCGCAGATAGAGAAATGTATTTGTTGTGGAAAGGGAAGAACTTGTTTCAAGCTGAGTGAGAGTGAATTCGGTGGCTCACCAAAGCTAAAGACGATCTGAGGAAAAAAGATACAGACTATAGCAGAGAAGGAAGAAGAGATCTTCATGGATGAATACCAACAGATGAAGGATCCTCTGCATTTATTTATCATGTTCTTTCCTATTTATGAAGTTTTTAAATATTATTTGGAATGCATGTTAATATGCTAGTCTTCAAATCAATTGTGAGTCGATGCCTTTTCTCTACGAGGCCGATGTCATTAGACGATAAAAATGACCAAATCTATTATGTTAGGAATGTCAATATATCTATGTTGAAAGCTCTAATCAATTTAGAAGGTCGTGATTATACTGTAAAGGATGTTCGACTAAAAGTAATCATCGATTCTAAATAACATTGGAAGATGGTTCAGTTAGGTATACTTCTAAGATTGTGTAAAGACTCAGATAGAGATTTAAAAGAAGTTTATGTCGAGAGTTTAAATCTCTTTTATATTATAAATACATTCTTTGTAGATTATATAATATTAATAACTCTATCAAAAGGCTTAAAACGTCATCTACTCCTTTCACATCTTCAATTACACTAGGAATATAGTTCAACCAATTATTATGATGTTATGCAAATCCAAGGGTTCTTCGATATATTGAGCTCTTTTATAACCACAAGACTATTATAGTCGTTATGTGGTAGATTATTTATGTTGTCATACTTTGAGTAATGCCGAACAGCTAGTGAAAATTATTTTATAGTCTTTGAGTTAAAGAGGATAATAACTTAGACATTCAACTTAGGATGACAACAATGTAAACTAGTCTTTGTACTTTTTTTATCATATCAATCCTTAGTGCATATCTTAGACTCATATAGACCCATATGGTTTGTTATAATTAAGATTCCCTTGTAAGGGGAGAATAACCTAGTTGTAAGGGAGTGAACAACCTCTTAGTTGTAAGAATAATGGAAAATAATCTTCTATCTAGTCAAGGGTTGAGAAACTTAGAATGACCTCGTAGACTAAGAGGTTAACCCTTTTACTTATATTATTATCTTATGGGAATATATGTTTGTTATTCCATTATGATAGAATAGGATAGACCAAAACCTAAACTTGACCCAATAGGGAAATTTTATATACTAAACCTTCGTGATCATTAATAGATCAACAACGAAGGGGCAAGTACTCTAACTATGAATGTTTATTATTACTTGACAAAGAAGAATTTGCAAGTCTTAAGATGTCTCAAAAATAGTATTCTCTTGCTCTTAGAAAACTTTAGTTTCAAATGGATATTAATATCATTAGGAGAATACTTTGCTCTAGGGATGTTCAAAGAGTGGATTTCTCTACTTCAACTTAGAAGAAAACACTCGTTTATACTGGACTCTATATAGTTCAATATGTAAAAGGAGAAAAACTTTAAACATGAATTCAAATGGATAGCAAATGGGATTAGACTGTCAACCAGTTGGAGTCCAACTAAACTTGGGAGAAGCTTAGATTTGGAGTTGAATATTTTGGCATTATTGTTAGACTTGTTTGGAAGTTTGAAATGACCTTTAAGTCAAAAGAAGACTAAAGGAAAATTATTTACTCAAACACTATTCTTTCTAGAATTGATTGTTTGATATTCCATTATCATCGAAAAGGAAAGCAAACCCTAGATTGACCTAGTAGGGTTAAGTCATTAAATGTACCTTTTTAGGTTACAACTTGTTTTAACTATTTCTATATGGGTTGATAAAGAAGGTCGAGTACCCAAATAATAATGTTCATTTTATTTACTTGTCGAAAGGATGACATGTCCTTATCAATAACATTTATCATTGGTTTGATAACCTATTAGATTGTTTATCAATTGACTTAAAGTTATTTAAGTGTTGATAAGTTTTGGATCTTGGGTATTGCAAAATTGCAATGAGTATCCTTGTATTGAAAGTTAATCTATAAGGTTTATAGAACATAAACAACGTTTTGAAAACCTGTCGAAGTTGGGAAGACTGAAATAGAGTTGATAAATCTATATGGTAAAACATAGTTGACCAAGTCAAACTATAGGAACATGATAGTATCCAAGTCGAGTTGGGGTGGGTGAACAATACGACTACGTTCATTGCGAACATCTATTTATATTGAATCTTTGGCCAAAGTAATGCATACGTCTCTATGTACATTGTCAGTTCATCGTATCTAGATTGCATAACTTATTGGAATGATCATACTTAGCTAGAAGGTATATAGGGTTGTATAATCTATACAGTTATGTAGGATACAACACTATGTACTCAAATGGAAAATCACCTTTGGTCTATACTCTTCATGAAGGGTAGGGCCACTTCCTATGTGGAAGTTGTGTGGGAGATCATTGGTCTGTGGTTGGAGGAAAAGCACTAGGAAGATGCTCTCTCTCTCTCTCTCTCTCTCTCTCTCTCTCTCTCTCTCTCTCTCTCTCTCTCTCTCTCTCTCTCTCTCACTCTCTAGCAAAAGACATGCCAAGGCTTGCGATAAAGATGTTAGATTTCTGGATGCAGTAACTCTTTGTGACTTATGTATTAAAAGGCTATGTAAATGATTATCTATTGCAAATAGTTGTACTTGTAAAAGACAAAATTTCATATTGGTATCATGTTGTTATGTAATTTGTTGTAATTTGATTTTTAAAAATGAATAAAAGAAAAAAATTTACCATCATTTTTACATTGTATGATTTATCTCTTGGTAAATATCTATGTTTAGACTTGTTTAAGAACTTGGATGTTAGAGTGTTAGCTAATTTCTTACCGAAGCAATTTTTGAAATACTAAAGAAAAGTTGACATTTTAGGGGGAGCACACCAGACGCTATGTTATGTTTTTGCTAGAAAAATAGGACCAATTTGCGTGCTCCCTTTTTTTGAACCCCTTAATCTCAACCATTTTTGGAAAAAATCGGTAGTTTAGAAACTAGATTTAGAGCACTATGACTCTTGTTTTTGTTCCATCTTCAAATTTTGAGTGTATCTATCTTCAATTTCTCATCCAACATCAATGTTTCTTGATTTTAGAAAAAAAGTGGCATCTTAAGATCCCCTTTTGGTCCCCCATCTTTGTGCACTTACCTATATCTATGTTGAAAAAACATCTGAGTCATCCACCTGCAATAATAAATGCACAACGGCCACCTCTAGCTGGAGCTGAATGTTAAATCTTCAAATTATGGCTTGTATTTTGCCTTATCGGAAAAAAAATTTCTCTATGAATCATGGCCAACCTTTGGATTCCTCTTTTTCCTTTGCCTTTTGAAGATTGCAGAAGTTGTCATTGGTTGGGCCTCGGGCCTTCAACCTTCCACTTTCCAAGAGAGAAGGAAGGAGGAAGGCGAAAACCCCACCTTCCAAGTCCCACTTTACAAAGGGAAAGTTACAATCGGTGGACTTCGAGCCTCAGGCCTTCTATCTTACACCTTCCCAAAAAAGGAAGAAGAAAGAAGGTCCAAGCTCCCCAAGTTTAAAGACAGTTGTTTTTTGAAGGTTTCGGTGGAAGTCAGGCCTCAGGCCTTCAAGCTTCTGTCTTCCAAAAGAAAGGAAGAGGGAAGAAGAAAAGTCTGAAGTCTAACCCCCCAAACATTTAGAAATACTTCCAAAGGAAAAGAACAGAGCCCAGACTTCAGGCCTTCCATCTACGACCTTCTACTAGAAGAAAAGGAAAAAAGGAAACTCCCAACCTCTAGCACCCGAAGAAATTTAGAGAAATTTTGAAAGAAGAAAGCGGAGCTCGGAGCCGATTAGGATGGCATGATGAAGGGGAGAAATCCGAACTTCAAAACATTGAAAATGCTAAAAACACAAGAAAAACTCAATATTTTTGGACTTAGTTGATTTTGGAGGGTTTTTCCTTGCATTCTGAAAAGGATAAAACACTTAGAAATTTCATGGATTTGGGCTATTTGGTTGGGAAGCAAAATAGGACAACAGTAATTAATACTATTAGTTGGTTTTCGGAATTACTTTCCCATAACATAGTTTGAATAGTTTTGTATAGGAAAGTGAGGCTTTATAAGCCAATTCAATGTAATGAAAAATCAATGTATAAGAATCCCAAATGATCATTAACAGTTTTTCATATTAGTCAATGTTGTATATCTGCAACAATGGTTTAGTTTTTGCAATTAGTTGCATATGCTCTACCATTTTTTCAATTTGGTATCAAAACATATAAAGGAATCCACTTAGGAAAGTTGGAAAAGATGGTGATGAAGACTGCGAACTCAAGAAGACTTACGAAGAGAGGCATCTTATAGAGAATTCTCTAGAGTACTTGTTTATTGTAGTGGCAGATGTTGATTTATAGAAGCGTTTTAATACAATAGGCTAAAGCATTTGTTGCAAATCGTTAAATAGGATCTAAATTTCTTATTGAGCAATATATATCACATGTGGAACTAAAGAAACCAAACTATGTGAAGAGTGCTGCTTCAGAGAACAACTTTTTATATGGAAAGAGTGTTGTTTAAAAAACAAATATATAGGAAATCAAGAATGGTTAGTTCCTGAAAGTTGTGATCTTCATTTATTAATGGACTTCCAATTTCAATCATGTCTTTACTAGAATATTGGTGTATAGTTTATGGACCAACTATTAATTCCATGACAGATTCTTTAACCTGCTACCAGCCTGTGGATTCTCTGTTCATATTTAAGTCAAGAAATTTATCATTGCCACATTGGATGTTGTTGTGAGTATGATTCTTTGTTATTATTTGGAATTCACTAAAGACATTCAAATTTCTAGACGTGCAAGGAGCAAATTCATTCGAGAGAGTTTACAGTGCATTTTGCAGAACATGGAGTGCATTTACATCATGAATGGTTGTCATTGTGCCTGCTACTGTTATCTATTATCTTCCCAGTTATTAATCAAATGTAAGACAACATTAAGTGGTAGAACAAATCAAGATGAAGCCAAAACTATGATTTCTTGATTGGGCCTGTAGACTGTAAATGGTTAGTATTTTTCCTCCATTTACAATTTGTGTTTTGGCATTAGCAATTTCTGGTTTATTTGTGATTTGTTTGAAACCATAGTTTTTTGGAGAGTTGGTTTAATGGTATGTGCTAGTTATTTTTGTGATGTGAAGGTATTAAGTTCTAGTCTCACATTTATTTCTTTATAGTTGGAGAAACAAGGGTGGCAGTGGCATCTTTTATGCATGAGGAGCTAAATTAAGATATTAAAAAACAATATAGTTAAATTTGGCATATATTTGGAGGCAGGTTTGATAGGCATTTTCAAGTTGAAAGATTACACAGAGAGATTCTATTTTCTCTTTTTAGTAGTAATAAGGTGTAATAAATTCTTCTTTTAAGATACATATGGTATTAGGATTTTGTTATAAAAAGTGCATGAATTTTGTAATGGAGAAGTCATATGCTATTACTAATTTTAAGGAGCATGATTTTCATGTGTGGCAAATCAAGGTGCAATTAATTTTAATTGAAAAATATTTATGGAGTATTGTAGTTGGAAACATAAAAAAGTCATGCGATGTACATGGAGCCACAAAATGGATGATTAAATATTGTAAAGCAACAATGCTCATAGCTCTTAGATTATCAATGTATACTTGCATCACATTGATCTTAGAATAACCTCAAAACTATAAGGAAATGAAAGCATCTCAGAATGTATTTCTAAGAACAGTGGTGTCTTTGACAGATTTCAATTCTTTTTAGTTGCCTTAAAAACAAGCACAACTATGCCACAAAGTGGAAACAGACAGAACATTTCCAACATTGACCCTTAGAGGAAAGTACAAGCAACATTAACCAGTTTCAACAGTAGAATTATTAAACATGAAAGACAGAACAAAGAACATAGAATTATGTGGGGAAAACCCTTACGGGTAAAAAAAACCCCACACTCCAAAAGCTTAGATCACCATTGTATTATTTAGCAACAGAAAATATAGTTACAATACAATTTAGGCACTAAGCCTTTCATGGAGATTAACACCTTGTTCCATCTGGAGAATAACTGAAAGCATAACCCTGCACAAAGTTCTTCAACACTCGGGTTAGTCCTTCATACTATTATCATGCCACAAATAGCATACAGTACAGGACATCACCCTACACACGAACTCTGTTCTTTCTCCTCTGTCGTACTCCTCTCTCACAATGTGTTTTACATGTCACATTACAGAAGAGAACAATCGGTTCAACTACCTCAGACCGTTACAACTCCAAAAGGTTGATAGTTCATTTTTAACCATTTACAACCGTTCATATTCAATAGTCCCACATGCATCAGTTGACAAACACAGCAACAACATATATGCGTGAACACACGGTAAGTTTATCGTCGGCGCTTTTGCCGCTAACGACCCTAGCCAGTCAAACTGATAGGGAGACCTAAGGGTTTCAAAAACCTATCTTGACACAACACTTCAAGACCTATGCCATCCCCGGGTTTCCCTACCAATTCAAGTGCTCATAGACATTTTCTACCCCAAAATGTCTAAAACAACCTAAGCAATCTATTACAGAGGTGAAAGACCTATTTGTCTATTGTTTCCAATACAAACTCTGCTTTCTTGGTGTGAGGTACTCTTCCTTATCCTCACTACTTCCAAGATTCCCAATCTCCAAGGCTTCTAGCCTTCTTGAGCCTGTTATTAGCCCTCCTCTCTGGGTCTAGGGTTCTGATTGCTTGGTGCTCAATTCTTTCTACTCTGTTTTTCACCCTTGTCTTCTTAGACTACAACTTGCATACCTAGCTGGGCTATAGCACAGCTCACCTAGGACAAGTTCCTAATGTCTCTCATTGACAATCCAACCACTAACACAAATAGAAACAAAAAGAAGAAGGTCTCTGCTTGATGGCCCTCCATGACTATACAGGAAAAATGTAGGGACATCAAGACAGACATTTTGTACAAACAGAAACAAAAGAACAAAAACAAACTAATTAATCTACTTTAAATTGAGCTATGCAAGAATTCTATAGACAATACACAAATAGTTTCAAACTGTCAATGTTCTTATTCTGAGAGTTCTTTCTTTTACATTCAATGTCTATCCTTTTAACTTTTTCCAACATTTGAACCCATTTACAAAGCCAAAAACTAGTTTTTATACTCTTTGTCCTTTTTCTATTATCAAACAGTTAGGGTTTCCTATCTGTTCGGTTATCATCGGTGAAACAGGTTCTTCACTCACCGATCCTTCATTTCACTTTCCTATCTGCTTGACCTACCTTATTGGCCACTTCTTAGTTTCTTTCACCGACATGCCATCTCTCTCCGATGGATAGAATCCATCGCTTAGACTTTGTATCATCAGAGTAGCTTTTCCTCTATTCGCCGATAATACAACTTACTCCAATGAGCATTGAACCGTCGGCGTGACTTTACTCTTCGGCCAAACTCCAACCTTCTCCTCCGATCATGCCTCTCACACTAATAAGCTTTCTATCAGCATGAACCAGTTGTTTGTTGTGACTCTTAAAGTCTTTCCCGATGACTATTGTCTCTCTGATAAACTCGCCATCGATGAACACTTGCGGTTGTCACCCTGATGACCCTTGGCCCTATCCTGTCAGCCAGACTCTTTCCCATCGGCGACACCTTTAACTTCTCCACCGATGTCATATCTCACACCGATGTGCCTATCATTAACTAGCCATCGGTAAGACTTCTTACATCGGCCTAACATTCTCTCCATCTCCCGATATGCACCTCACACCGATATGCATTATCTTTTCATATGCATAAATTAATTGATATGCTAAATAAACCTACATCAGTCTCGTGCTTCCTAATTTAAAAACAAAAGCATTACACCAAAAATGCATTATATACATATGGGCTCACTCCAAGCCCCTTGGTGGGTGCTCCTGCACCATACTCCCCCTGTGCGGAAGAAGTCAAGTCACCTCCAGTGACAGCAAGTCAAGTCACCCAGGTAGCCTCTGCTTCAGGAAAATTGTTCCATTTGATCAGATGCTCCATGTACACCCATGTCTAGTCTATTTCTGCACTCAAGAATCTAGAATTCTCTTAGCCTGTGGTTTGAGTTTAGGTGGCAAGGTCACATCACTCACTGTTTGTGCAACTTCTGAACTAGATTGCCCTGCTATTGGATGAGGACCTTTATAAGGTACCAGGTCTTGAGCATTGAACACTGGTGAAATTGCCAAGTCTGCTGGTAAATCAATCCTATAAGCATTGTTGCCATACTTGTTCAGAATTCTGCAAGGACCAATCCGTCTCATCTGCAATTTAGTTGGCATCCCTTTCTGCAATCTAGCTTTCTTCAAATGAACCATGACTAAATCACCAACTATAAACTGAACATCCTTCTTGTGTGCATCTACCCTATCTTTGATTTTCTGGGTATTTGCCATCAATTGTTGCTTCACTTGGTCATGAATCTCCTTCATAGACTATGCAAAATCCTCTGCATGACCACTTCTATGTTCCATGTCTCCAAGATGTCAGAGTTCATATACACCTCTAGGATGCATTCCATACACTATCTCAAATGGACTTTTCTAGTAGTCCTATTCACACTGTCATTATAGGCAAATTCTGCCTGATAAATGACTTGATCCCAACTCTGTCCATATTTTTTTGTCAAACACCTTAACAGGTTGCCCAATGTCATGTTCACCACTTCTGTTTGGCCATCTGTCTATGGATGATATGCTGATCCAAAAGACAAATTTGTTCGTAGCCTCTGCCATAAAGTTTTCCAGAAATGTCCCATGAACTTAGCATCTCTATCAGACACGATGCTTGCTGGTAGTCCATGAATCCTTATGACCTCTTTGAAAAACAAATGAGCTATATGACTGGCATCATGAGTCACCTTACAGGGAATGAAATGACTCATCTTGTTGAATCTATCAACAACTACAAAAATACTATCAAAACCAGTCTTAGTCTTTGGTAGACCAACTACAAAATCCATGCTTACACAATCCCATGGTCTGGAAGGAATGGGTAATGGTTGATACAGTCCAGCATTTGAAGAAGTTCCCTTAGCCTTCTAATAGATGATACACTGCTCCACATACTTTATGATATCTTTGTGCATCTTCAGCCAATAGTAGAACCTCTGGACTAACTCCAATATTTTATTCAGACCAAAATGTCCACTCAAACTGCCATTATGCTTCTCCTGTATGAGATTTTCTCTCATGGATCCTTTTGGTACACACAACTGTCCACCTTTGAACAGTAATCCCTGCTACAATGTGTAATCTACAAACTCACTATGAAAGTGATTTTCAAAATCTTGACAGACCTTGTATGCTTCAGCAAAATCTTCATCCTCTTTGTAAAGAGCTCTGAATTCTTCCATCCCTATACTTCTTAATTGCACTTCTTGCACTGTGAGCAGTCTCTTGCTTAAGGCATCTGCTACTTTGTTGAGCTGTCCCTTCTTATGCTTAATTGTGAATGTGTAGGGCTGTAAGTACTCCATCCACTTGATATGCCTATGGCTCAACTTATCTTGTGAGTTCAGAAAACTCAAAGCTTGATTGTCTGTATACACAACAAATTCCTTAGGTAGGAGATAATGTCTCCATTTTCTAAGTGCTTGGACTAGAGCATAGAGCTCCAAGTCATATGAAGAGTATCTGCTCTTTGCTTCATTCAACCTCTCACTGAAAAAGGCTACTGGTCTATTCTCTTGGCTGAGTACTGCACCTACTACAAAATTACTAGCATCACATTCTAAAGTGAATAACTTATCAAAACTAGGCAACACTAACACTGGCTGTGTGGTTAATTCTTTCTTCAACAATTCAAAACTCTTATTAGCTACTTGTGTCCATTGAAACTTTGTTTTTATCCCACCTTTGATTGTATCAAGCATGGGTGCACAAATAGCACTGAAATTCTTTATGAACTTTCTATAAAACTGAGCTAAGCCATGAAAACTTCTCACCTCAGTTGCTACTCTAGGAGTAGGCCAATTCAATATGGCTTCTACCTTTGACTTATCCATCTTCAATTCTCCTTTGGACAACACAAAACCAAGGTATACCAATTCCTACTTCATGAATTCACACTTCTCCAAATTTATAGTTAGTTGTTCATCATGTAACTTTTTCAAAACAGTATTTACATGTTCAAGATGCTCTTCTTTAGTTTGACTAAAAATCAAGATGTCATCTAAATAAACAACTACAAATTTACCTGTATAGTCCTTGAGGACTTCATTCATGAGCCTCATGAATGTGCTGGGAGCATTTGATAAACCAAATGGCATAACAAGCCATTCATACAGTCCTTCTATAGTCTTGAAGGCTATTTTCCACTCATCACCTTCCTTGATTCTGATCTGGTGGTAACCACTTTTCAGATCTATCTTGGTGAAATACTTAGCTCCTCCTAAATAGTCCATAAGATCTTCAATTCTAGGAATTGGAAACTGATACCTTATGGTGATCTTATTGATAGCTCCGGACTCTATGCACAATCTCCATGTTCCTCCTTTCTTTGGTGCCAACATTGTAGGCACTGCACAAGGACTTATGCTTTTCCTAACCAATCCTTGGTCAAGTAACTCTTGCACTTGTCTAGCTATTTCCTTATGTTGTTCTGGAGTCATCTTGTAAGGAGCTTTGTTAGGTAAAGATGCTCCTAGAATCAGATCTATCTGATGGCTTATAGTTCTTTGTGGAGGTAGTGTTGCTGGTGTTCCATCACTAATTATGTCCTTATACTATTCCAGTATAGTCTGTACCTCTTTTGGGATCACTACCTTTTTGTCTTTCTGCTCTTCCTTAGGCTTTAGTATGATAGCATAGCCAATACCATCCTCCTTAAGAGTATTCAAAAACTCTTTACCACTCACAATTAAGACATTAGGACTTTTTGTCTTATTTGCTTCTTCATCTTCCAACGATTGAATTTTATAGGTGACACCATCTTTTTGAAAAGAATATGCATTCTTCTCACCATCATGTATGGCCTTCCGGTCAAACTGCCATGGTCTACCCAATAGTAGATGACATGCATCCATAGGTAGGATATCACAGAGTACCTTGTCTTTGTATCCACCTATACCAAACTCTACCCAAGTTTGCTCATTGACTATCACATGCTAACCTTTATTTAACCATGTAACTCTATATGGATTTGAATGAAATATTCTTTGCAAATTTAATTTCCTAACTACTTCATCAGACACTATATTATCAATAGACCTTAAGTCTATAATTACTTGACATACCTTATTCATAATCTTGCATCTGATTATGAATAATGCTCTCCTCTGGCTTGGTTCAGCTTTCACTAGTTCTTTGATCAAGGTTCTCCTTACCATGATGTTCTCTCCCACTTCTAAGGCTAGACTAACTTCAGGTGATTTGCTGCTTGAAGCTTCGTCTTGTACATAATGATTTCTTTTATCAACTCCTTGAGAAGAAGGTGTGCCCTTATCAGGACACCCATATGCTAGATGGCCTAATTGTCCACAATTGTAGCATTTCATAGTGGTAAAGTAGGATCCTCTGCCTGATTCTCCTGATCTTCCTCTGTTAGATCCCCTTCCTCTATAGTTTCCTCTACTACTAGTCTCCCCACTCTATTCTGTGAGTTTGGATTCTCCTTGGGGTCTTTGATCAGTATTCCTACCACCATAATTTCCTCTTCCTCTGCTGTCTCTACCTCTTCCTCTTGATCTGCTGTTTGATTTTTTTTCTTCTTGCCCTTCTCCTCTACCTTGAGTGCTAGCTGATAGCTTTGTTGTACTGTTGTAGGGCTGAACAAGCTGATTTCCTCTTGAATACTCCACCTTAAACCATTTAGGTATCTTTCTACCTTTACATTTTCATCTTCCATCACCTTAGACCTCAAGCATAGTTTTTGAAATTCCTCAGTGTATGCATTGACATCTAATTCTCTTTGTCTCAAATTCTATCTTTTCTTGTGCAACTGAACTTCATAATCCCTGGGCATGTAGACTTCTTTGATTTTAGCCACCATACCTTTCCAAGAAGCTATAGGTTTGTTGCCTTCTTTTTCTCTTTCTGTTTGAACAAATTTCCACCATGTCAAGGCAGCTCCTCTGAGTCTTGATTTAGCCACCTTCACCTTTTGTGCTTCACTCACTCCATCACATTCAAAGTGATTTTCTATACCTTCTATCCATTCCATAACCAAATCAGGTTCCATCTTTCCACTAAAAAGAGGAACTCCTTCCAATGTCTTACTGCTCATGGATTTCAAAGCCTTCAAGAAAGGTTCTTCTGTCAACACAGGATTAGGTGTGGGCTCTTCATCTTCTATAGACACACCTTTTTCCTTACCTTTAGAACTCTTGACTTTCTGACTGGCTTCTTCAGTCTTTATTATCATTGCACCTAGCTTACTTTTCATTTCAGCTAGTCTTTCCTGTAGGAACCTATTCTCCTCTTCTTGATCATTAACCTTCTTTGCCAATTCTGCATTAGTCACCATCTTTTTGGATGAACCTACAGACTCACTTGAACTCGGTGATAACATACAACTTCTTCTTTTCCAATCTAGGAATAGCCCAAATCTTTAACTTGCTCTGATACCAATTTGATAGGGAGACCTAAGGGTTTCAAAAACCTGTCTTGACACAACACTTCAAGACCTATGCCATCCCTAGGTTTCCCTACCAATTCAAGTGCTCATAGACATTTTCTACCCCAAAATGTCTAAAACAACCTAAGCAATCTATTATAGAGGTGAAAGACCTATTTGTCTATTGTTTCCAATACATACTCTGCTTTCTTGGTGTGAGGTACTCTTCCTTATCCTCACTGCTTCTGAGATTCCCAATCTCCAAGGCTTCTAGCCTTCTTGAGCCCGTTATTAGCCCTCCTCTCTGGGTCTAGGGTTCTGATTGCTTGGTGCTCAATTCTTTCTACTCTATTTTTCACCCCTATCTTCTTAGACTGCAACTTGCATACCTAGCCGGGCTATAGCACAGCTCGCCTAGGACAAGTTCCTAATGTCTCTCATTGACAATCCAACCACTAACACAAATAGAAACAAAAAAAAGAAGGTCTCTACTTGATGGCCCTCCATGACTATATAGGAAAAATGCAGGGACATCAAGACAGAGACATGTTGTACAAACAGAAACAAACTGATTACTCTACTTTAAATCGAGCTATGCAAGAATTCTACAGACAATGCACAAATAGTTTCAAACTGTCAATGTTCTTATTCTGAGAGTTATTTCTTTTACATTCAATGTCTATCCTTTTAACTTTTTCCAACATTCAAACCCATTTACAAAGCTAAAAACTAGTTTTTATACTCTTCGTCCTTTTTCTGTTATTGGACGGTTAGGGTTTCCTGTCTGTTCGGTTATCATCGGCAGAACAGGTTCTTCTCTCACCAATACTTCATTTTACTTTCCTATCAGCTTGACCTACCTTATCGGCCACTTCTTAGTTTCTTTCACCAACATGCCATCTCTCTCCGATGGATAGAATCCATCGCTCAAACTTTGTATCATCAGAGTAACTTTTCCTCTGTTCGCTGATAATACAACTTACTCTGATGAGCATTGAACCATCGGCATGACTTTACTCTTTGGCGAAACTCCAACCTTCTCCTCCGATCATGCCTCTCACACCGATAAGCTTTCTATCGGCATGACCCAATTGTTCATTGTGACTCTTGAAGTCTTTCCTGATGACTATTGTCTCTCCGATAAACTCGTCATCGGTGAACACTTGCGGTTGTCACCCCGATGACCCTTGGCCCTATCCTATCGGCCAGACTCTTTCCCATCGTGACACCTTTAACTTCTCCACCGATGTCATATCACATTGATGTGCCTATCATTAACTAGTTTTTGGTAAGACTTCTTACATCAGCCTAACATTCTCTCCATCTCCTGATATGCACCTCACGCCAATATGAATTATCTTTTCATATGCATAAATTACTTGATATGCTAAATGAACCGACATCAGTCCTGCGCTTCCTAATTTAAAAACAAAAGCATTACACCAAAAATGCGTTATATACATATGGGCTCACTCCAAGCCCCTTGGTGGGTACTCCTGCACCACAAACATCAATGAACCATCGGAGTGACCAAGACCTTCGGTTAGACTTCATCCTTCATTGGTGTAAGATGAAGTATCAGAGAAACATCTTCCAACCACGTCAATGTCACTTGTCACGCTGAACACCTTTCCATCAGATAGACCTTGCCGACACCAACCTTGAACAGTTCATCAAATAAGAAACTCAAGACCATGCCACTCAACCCGATAGGCTATACCACTAGCCCTTCATCGGTAAGACCCCACACATTAGAAGTAGTCTCCTAAGCTACTCTGATAATAATAAGTCCCACCAATCTGATAGAACCTTGATACCATTGATGTAACACAAGTGATCAGAGTAAGAACTTCAGCTAATCTTGATAGCGATTATCATACCGATGACCTTTCTTTGTCGGAATAACTCTCACCAACACCAACCACCATCGGAGTAACACACACCATCAATGATAGTCTCTCAGATCACACCAACAGATCATGTCTTGTCGATACAAAGGATAACCCACTACTTTCATATGATCGCTAAGACAAAGGTCAACTCTTGTCGATGCCTGTAAATCAGAGACACATGTACTCAACATTCTCCCACTTGACGAAGGATTTACAGGAAACCATCAACACTCCAAGTCACAGAACCAAAGTTAATATTGCCTTCACTCCACTATGCTCACAAGCTACACAGAAGCTTTAACAAAACCAACTTCAAATCTTTCAGAACACATCCATGAAACCATCCTCCAGAAACAAGATAGAACATCAGCTAGAACAACAATCAGAAAACTGACTACACCCATCCAACTGAACAAAACCCACGTGACTAAAAATAGCACACACAGCTAGTGCTAAAACATCTAATCACTCATACCTTGAAGGTATTAACATCAGCAGACTCATGCCACCTACATATACACCCATCAACTGCAAATACAAACTCCATGTGTCAACCAGTCGAAGAAGACCAAACACATCCAAGAACTCCCACTGCATGGGTAATGCAAATCTAAAAAAGATCATGGCATACAAGTCTACCAATGGCATCACATAGAAAGTGTAAACATCATGTAGTACCAAAGAAACATCCACCATGATATGCAAAATCTGTAAATCAATAACCTGTACATCTCACCACCAATCCAAAAATCTCTCAAGTTCTTCACACCCAACAATGAAAGAGATAACAAAACCTTCATGCTATCACCCAAGAACATAAGTGAAAGCACATGACCACAAACTAGTGATCACAACAACTCCAAATAAAACCTCAAACCAAAGTAATGTGAAACACACCATCAGAAAAATAACTGAGACCAAGAGAAACACTGCACATCATATACCTGTAGACAATCCTTCTACATACACATCTGAATGCCAACTGTGTCAAGTATGATCTCCTTCAAAACACCCCAAAGAGAACAGCATAACAACACCTAAACAAACATTCAATCTCAAGAGATCAAATTCAACATATGTAATCATGCAACTAACATGGATGTAAGGCTTTCAAACCAAAGAAGGTCAAACTAATCCACTTCCCATTTTAGGAAATCAGCTCATAAACCATCTCCTAACTGTCCTCATCAATGAATAATAGCTTAAACTCAAATGCAAAAGGAGATAATCATGCTATCCATCTCTCACAATGAATCCTCCATAACCATATATCAGTTGTTCAAGATCCATATCTATGAAAGAAAGCATAAAACACCTGAGAGAAACAATGGGCAATACCTCTCAAGTGATAAACTATCGAGTAGACCATGAGCAGGGATAAGAATGCTCCTCCAAGATATACAAGCCATCATGACTCCTGCAAGAGCAATCTCCTCATAGGTCTCTGTTGAACTCACGTCCAACCATGGTGTAGGCTTTTCGGACTTTCTGCTGAAATCTTCATCAAGAGTAACCATCAACAACACTTCTCTCATCTCAAGAGAATTATAGCCTCACATTATTCTCCATTTACCCATGGGCATCTTCAAATAATCATATCATGCTAAACTCTAAATGCATCACTGCACCAACATGAAGTAATCAAGCAAAAGATCAATGTACCCAACACACGGAGAATCACTAGACCACTGTCAAAGCTCCAATCATCTTAATCAGGAACTTATCATGACATCATGATCTTACTATTTCCCTTAGGAGATTCCATGCTTCAGGTGAACATAACCATGATCTCAAGAGCAATGTATCATGCTAAAACTCAAAAGCAAAATTCAAGAAAACACCATGACATGAAACAAACCAAACTCTAAACTAACATCACCAGTCAAACACCACCAACACCTCAACCATGAATTTCATGAATCCTCCATGACTCCAAGATGTTACACATCCTCAAATAGTGCCCCTGTAAATGTGAAAGAACCCTTCTGCAGCAATAGGATCTAAGAGCTCCTCCTAGTAACATCTACAACACTAAAGAAGATCATCCATCACTAAATGATGAAACTGCAGTCATTGCTAAAGCTCCCACTGAACTGTGGCAATCGAGCTTTCCAAGCAACATGACCAAACATCTCCTAATCTGAAAATCCTCCAGGTCCACACATTAACATGTCCATGTGACAATAAAACCAAGTGGCACCAAGATCTTCAAACCAAGGAAATTCACTATCACTATTAATAGCTTACACAAACCTGTGAATCTAAGCTATTCATGACATCATGATACACATACTACAGGTCTCCATAACTGACTATTCAGGTACTCTACAACATCCATCCTCTCATCCCAAAGCAGTCACACCAATGCACAAGTGACCATAGACTAGGCCAGCTAACAAATCTGTATTAACACTGAAACAATCTGGTGGATAAAGCCAATCCAAATCCGAGTCATCTCACTGTATCTTAATAGGTGATCAGCCCACAAAACTACATAACTCATAGATCCAACCAATGTATCATGTAAACTCACTATCACACTAGAAACTACAAAACTAAGATCTCAAGGAATAGATATCATGTAGACAACATAACTCAAGCACCAGATTACTTACAAATCTAATTCACCAAACATGTCCACAACCTGAGCACCATAGTATAGAAAACCAACAAGCATTTCCATAGAAATACTGAGTGACATATCACATACCAGCATTCCTATGTAGAGAAAGTATTTCACCTCCTCACACCATGCATAGAGCATGCATGTAAAACTACAACTATATCATCCAGCAACACCCGAAAAGCTAGGGTCTAGAAAAAATAGATTGACTGCAGCTTCACAAAACCACAAGTTTTTCTTGACCATGTAAAACCTACAAAACCACTATGTTTGATAACACCCATGTACATGCATACCCACTTCACATCTGGAAGACTGAGAATATGAATCAAGAAACACCATAACAGTTAAACCAGAAAATGGATCATCATGAATATGCATAACCATAGATTTTAGGAAAAAACTATGAAACCCCTCAAAACCAAGAAACATGATTCTGAGACATGCAAGTATAAAGCATCCATTAAAGGAAATAGTAGTTCAGGAACTTCAGGGCCACTTGTAGACCAACTCTACAACCACCAACCTGCACATGCATCTGAGAGTGACAGGCTATTTCAGAAGTTCTCAGACCATCCAATGATCAACTCCATAGCCTACATGCAATCAGGGTAACAAAAAAGTTATGCCTTCTAATACCAGGATAAAACACCCAGCATAAGCACAATACTCCATGGCTGAGAAGCAACACAAACTTCTTCATATCATTAGAGAGCCTCTCACACAGACACCCAATATAAAAGTTACTGCAGCAACACAACCACAAAGCAAAATTCTACCCCATGCAACAGGAACAATACCACTGCCAACTAGGAGCTTCAGAGCACATCATTTCAATATGACCAGCTCCAGTATCTCCATCTTCACCATCCTTCAAACGCCTGCTATAACATGAAGACAAGATCAACTGCCAGACTTCACTCAAAATAAGGATCAAAACATCAGTCAATTCCTTCAGATTTCCTCAAGCTTGTCACACTAAGAAATCATCACAGAAGGAATAAACAAAGAAGATCCCAGAAGAAGGCTCTGATACCAGTTGTAAGGAAATGAAAGCATCTCAGAACGTATTTCTAAGAACAGTGGTGTCTTCGACAGATTTAAATTCTTTTCAATTGCCTCAAAAACACGCACAACTATGCCACAAAGCGGAAACAGACATAGAACATTTCCAACATTGACCCTTAGAGGAAAGTACAAGCAACATTAACCAGTTTCAACAACAGAATTATTAAACATGAAAGACAAAATAAAGAGCATAGATTTACGCGGGGAAAACCCTTACGGGTAAAAAAACCCCACACTCCAAAAGCCCAGATCGCCATTGTATTATTCACCAACAGAAAATACAGTTACAATACAATTCAGGCACTAAGCCTTTCATGGAGATTAACATCCTGTTGCATCTGGAGAATAACTGACAGCATAACCCTGCACAAAGTTCTTCAGCACTTAGGTTAGTCCTTCATACTGTTATCATGCCACAAATAGCATATAGTATAGAACATCACCCTACACACGAACTCTGTTCTTTCTCCTCTATCGCACTCCTCTCTCACAATACATTTTACATGTCACATTACAGAAGAGAACAATTGGTTCAACTACCTCAGACCGTTACAACTCCAAAAGGTTGACAATTCATTTTTAACCATTCGCAACCATTCGTATTCAATAGTCTCACATGTATCAGTTGACAAACACAGCAACAACATATATGCACGAACACACGGTAAGTTTATTATCGGTACTTTTGCCGCCAACGACCCTAGCCGATCAATCATCAACGAACCATCAGAGTGACCAAGACCTTCAGTTAGACTTCATCTTTCATCAGTGTAACATGAAGTACCAAAGAGACATCTTCCAGCCACGCCAATGTCACTTGTCACGCCGAACACCTTTCCATTGGATAGACCTTGCCGATGCCAACCTTCAACAGTTCATCGGAGAAGAAACTCAAGACCATGCTGATAGTGTAAACTCAGCCCAATAGGCTATACCACTAGCCCTTCATCGGTAAGACCCCGCACATCGGAAGTAGTCTCCTAAGTTGCTCCGATAATAATAAGTCCCACGGATCCAATAGAACCTTGCTACCATCGGTGTAACACCAATGATCAGAGTAAGAACTTCAGCCAAGCCCGATAGCAATTATCATACCGATGACCTTTCTCTGTTGGAATAACTCTCACTAACACCAACCACCATCGGAGTAACACACACCATTGATGAGAGTCTCCCAAATCACACCGACAGATCACGTCTTGCTGATACAAAGGATAACCCACTACTTTCATATGATCGCTAAGACAAAGGTCAACTCTTGCTAATGGCTGTAAATCAGAGACACATGTACTCAACAAAAAAAAATATGGGATGGTCTCATTACATTATTTGGATCCCAAGCTTCTAGTGCCAGGATGTCGATCAAGCAAAAAACAAATGGCCTGAAGATAGAATGAAGGTGAAAGTATTGTTCAACACATTAGTGTGTTTCAATCTCTTCTCAATTTGGTATTAATTCTAAGATTGAAGATAATAATGCTAAAAAAATTATATTAAGTAGTATGCCTTCAAATTTTGATAATGTTGTATTTACATTAAGCAAACTCAATCCGAGTTTGCAAATTGTGATTTCTTCCTTGATTGATGAAGAAAGTCAACTCAATAAAAATCACTTGATTAATGAAGAAGCTTCTCTACTTGTCAAGAAACCTACCACTTCAATAGGGGAGAACGAATTTTTTAAATGTTTCTCTTGTAATCAAAGAGGACATATCCTCTTGAATTGTCTTCAACGTGCCGAGGATCTCATTGACAACAAGTTGAAAACAAATAAATCTATGGCTGTCATTGAAAGTGAGATAGAAGACTGGGGTTTTGCATTACATAATCAAGACTCCGCTCACCATGACACTAAGAAGGAATATATTTATTAAGGATTAAGTACGATCAAAGAGACGATTGGAGGCACTAGAGGTTGGAGGAGTCTTATCATCTTGAGATAGCTTCTTGCTCAGAGATGGTACTTTGCATGAGAAGCACTAGTTCTATAGTTGTGTCCCTTGTTGGAGCAAGGGGGTTTGATAGTTTCATGTGTTGTAGATAGTTGAGTATGTCTCAATCCACAAGCTTGGTGATTTATATCTATGGATAGTTGAGTATGGCTCAATCCATAGGCAAGGAGGTGCATACCCATGGATAGTAGAGTATGTCTCAATCCACATAAGTATTATTGTGGATAGTTAAGTATGTCTTGATTCACAGTTGGTTGGTACTGCATTGTGGATAGTTGAGTATATCTCAATTCACATACAAAGTGGTATTCTTGTAGATGGTTGAATATGTTTTAATTCATAAGGGTGGTATACTTGTGAATAGTTGAGTATATCTCAATTCACAAGTATTGTTTGACAATCAGGACAATGCGAACAATTTGGTGTATTCTACGTGAGCGAGGAGATTTGGTGGAAGCATTTCATTATATTTCCAAATGGGTTGTTGTGTTCAATCCATGCAGTGTTATGTCCTTTA
This sequence comes from Cunninghamia lanceolata, assembly GCA_027924645.1. Classification (NCBI taxonomy): domain Eukaryota; kingdom Viridiplantae; phylum Streptophyta; class Pinopsida; order Cupressales; family Cupressaceae; genus Cunninghamia; species Cunninghamia lanceolata. Next base: position 6,642,622 of record BSBN01000531.1, on the reverse strand, counting down.
TTCGAATTGATATAATAAGGGGGATGTTGGAATTAATATTACATCTAATGAGGTTCATCTATGTCTCGTTTATCCCATATTATATCCTTTTTCCTATACTATAATGACCACCTTTGTGCTCCATTTTCATATCATATTATGACCTTTTTAATAATTCCGATGCATATGATTAAATAAAAATAAGTGATATTTAATTTAGTTTTGAGCTAAAATGAGAAAATAATTATTAGATTGTATTTACCAATAAATGTTGCAATTTTAGTTTGAGAAAACAGATCTTACAGCACCTCAAGGAAGGTAGAGATAAAAGACTTCATGACTCTGCTTGAAATGCTAATTTTGGTGATATAAAATGATCTTCAAATTGTTAGTTTTGGTCAATAGCTAGATTATATGGAGCTACTGCTATTTGATAAAAAAATTTGCTTTAGTAAACAGTAATTAATTTTTGTTAAAACTGAATAATACATCGGTCATTAAATTATGAAGAGGGTTTGGCCACAGGCCAAACAAATCCTTCTATTTTGAGTCTATTTTTTGTAGGCCACAAGCCAAACAAATTTTTCTATTTTAAGTTGATTTGTTTGTAAGTCGTGAGCCATGAAAAGTTAGTATGCCATGTCAAATTAATGAAATTGTTATTTGCCCATTCCTTATACAAATATGTAAGAAATGGCATGAGGGGAGGCAATGTAACATTTTCTGAAACAAATCATAGCATATGCAGTTCATGTTTTGAGAAGTATTTAACAACTTTGGAGCCACTGCGTCGATTGGGAGGAGGGCACTCTCTCAAGAAATGTTAGTGATGTTTTCTTAAATTATTTCATGTGTTTTTATTCGGTAACTGATAAAGCATTAAATTTCATAGTTCAGTTTTATAAATAGAATACTTCATATTAATTATTCATCACAGAGTATCTCAAGTAATTAATTATCGAACTCTTTTATTTATAACTTTCAATTTTAGATTTTCTAAGAATTATATCAAGTTTGCAAGTCTCTATTTTTATTACTACATGGTCACGGTGCTAGTCACTTATGTACAATTTTTGTAGTAGATTACAATCTTGTATTCTACTCACACTCCCTGTAGTAGCCTAAACAGTTTCTATAGCAATTTACAATTGTTGTTTGCAGTTCCTATAGCAGTTTTTAAACAATTAGTAGAGTGATTTTAATCTTCACAAATTCTTTGTTGATATAGTTGCATTCCATTTTATTCACCTTATTACTTGCAGTCCTTATGCAAATAGCCAATATGCCTTTTCTAGGTTTACATCCTAGATTGACTCAAGGATTGAATTGAATTTTATTTCATGAATATTAAATCTATTCCATAATCTATCTCAGTTTTGGCCTCTCAATGTCTATAGTATATATAGTATTAGATTAGATAAATAAATAAATAGGTATTAGTTTTTTCATATTAGTAATTAATAATAATAGTTGGTTTTAGGAGTTACTTTCCCATAACATAGTTTGGATAATTGTTTTACGAGAAATCAAGGCTTTATAAGCCAATACAATGTAATGTAAAACTAGAGTATAAGAATCATGAATGATCATTAGTAGTTTTTCATATTATTCAATGTTATATATCTACATAATGGTTTAGTTTTTGTAATTAGTTTTCTGCATATGATGTACCATTTTTTCAATTTTGAATGTGAGACTTATATTTCATCTAATAACCAAAATTAGAATTAAATAGAAGTGTCATGGCATAAATCTAGGGGAGACGGCATATTGTTCTAGGGAGACAAAGTCATGCAAGACCAACTAACATCTAGGAAAAAAAAGAGGATTTTCTTCCTCATCTAGTGAGTCTCAAATATTTTGTGGGACCAAAAGGCTCCTAATTGGTGAGGTGTGATCTATAATGGATGAGTTAAGTTACTAAAATCAACTAACTTAGTCACTATCTTATTCAGAATGTGACTCAAACACAATGTGGGTGAGTCAGACTCTGATGCGACACATGAACTATGTCCTTGCAGTGGGCAACCTCCTAGTCACTCTCGCTCTCATGGCAGGAGCCATTCGAGTGGAGGAAGAACCAAGGGGTTGTTCTATTCGTGAAGAAATAAATGTAACGAATTGTGGTTGGGTTGATCATGTAATGTGTGGATGTATGTATTTGGCGGAAGTTGTAATGAAAGTGGTGATGTTGTCGTAAACATTGTATGTTTGTATTGGTTATGATTGTAATATTACATGAAGGGTCACTTGTTCTAATCCTAGCTCTAAGACATTTCTAAATTTATGATGTGGAGGTGATCTAACCTCCTTTCTTCACTTTGAATGACTTGTTATATGAGTCTCTTTTTATTCTCTTTAGCTTGTCTTCTTTGTTTTGTTTCTCTTTGAATGAGTTTTGAGATGAGTTCTTTCTCTTGAGTTGTTTCCTCTATGCAAATTGGTTGAGGGATGATCTACCTAATCTTGTCAATGATGGATTTAACTTAATCTAATATAGACAAGAGATCACAAACACATTCTAAGATAGAGAGGAGAAGAATAAATCCTCTTTTTATTGCAAATTTGATTTTTAGGAATTTTGAAAAGTTTTACAATTTTTAGATTTTTTGACTTTCTAATTTTTATGATTTTTTTGAAGATTTTGTGGTCTGACTTGACACCTTGAGGTCTTTAAGAGACCTATGTTTATTGAAGAGATTTTCTACTTGCCCCCTTTCATGGGAGAGATTTGCACACTTGAGTGCGTAGTTTTGCTCTTTTGACTCTATTGAAGGAGTGACTTGTACTCAGACATTCTTATTCACCTATTGTTGCAAGACCTGACTAGTTGAAACCTATACTTAGCGTCAATCAATGTCTTGTACTTCACTTTCTCTCTTGTGAAAAAGTTTGGCTAGAGTTTTTATTTGTGTCATTTAATATGCATACTTATGATGATTACACATGCATGATGTAGTCTATTTTTGTCATTTCTTGATATGAATGAGATGTAATATGTATGGATGTGATTCACAAATATGAAATGCAAAGTACTATGTTCTAAGTGCTATCAATGTCATGATGTTATGACATATTTTATTTCTTTGTATGTATGTAAATGGGACAAATAGTGTGAGTTCTCTTAAGTAGGATTTTTGACTTAGGGGATTGTAAGTTGACCTGGTTGATGAGGAGCACACAGCGGGAACAGACAATTGATCAAATATTTGAACTTTTGAACCCTTGAATCATTACTAGTCTTGATGAACAGATCTTTGAACTTTTGAACTCTTGAACCTTTGAACTCTTGAACTCTTTGAACCTTTGAACCTTTGAACTCTTAAACTCTTTAAACCTTTGAACCTTTGAACTCTTGAACTCTTGAACCGATACGTTAGTCACTCCGATCACTCATCGACCAGACCAATACAATCGGTCCAACGCCAAGTTATCTACCCAATGACCTTATCATCCTGATATGAATCTTTAGACCATGACTTCCATTCAATAGCTTGAACCTCTCTTCGGCGAACTACGGTGTTATTAAGCTGATACACTAAGAGTCTTCCGCGCTCGGCTTCGGCAAGACTACTTGACTTCGGCGGACTTGTTGTGAGTCCCAGTGATTCACCAATGCACAGTTTATTTTCTTCCTCTTCAACCAAACCCTAGCACATGGAGATGCTAGGTCAACCTACTATGCAAAAGCACACTGTCTGGATCCTCTGCACTGTCAGACACAAAAACAAACCAAGAAACAAAAAAACTACTTGTACAACGAAGCCATTCCACTGATTTCGACAAAAATCATACCAGTGGAATGCTTCACATTGACATATTGCAACGATGGAAAGCACGCAGAAATAATAGAAATCTACAGTTATGCAAATTACAGTTACAGTGAACGGAAAACCAAATTGACAGAACAAAATGGTTTTATTTCTCCTCAGAACAATGCATAATTTACATTCACACTTCTTCTTCTCCTTTTCCTGATGGTTGTTATCAACTCAACTTGCCAGTAGTTGGAAAACCAACCAATGCAAACAGTTGGAAGACCAACCAATCCAAACTGCCTCAAACTGTCCTACTACCCTGTTTTGGCGCTACATTATTACAATATGACAAAAGTGTGTTTTAAGTCACTTTGGACTTACAAAATGGGTTCTAGGTCCTGAAGGACCTAGAGACAAACTAAAATGAAAATGCATTGGTCAAATAGACCTTATTACAAAAGAAAACAAGATTTTCTAGGTGCTCCTGCACCATACTCCCTGAGTGAAAGTTGTCTCAAGTCCTCTTAGAGACTAACTACTGCAAATCACCACCCTACTTTTTTATGTCTTCTTCCAGCATCCATGTGGCTTCTGAGTCTGGAATTCCTTGCCATTTGACTAAGTGCTCAAAATAGGTATGATTTCTTGTCTTCTTGGTTGTCCTACTATCCAAGATGCACTCCATTTTAGGTGGTTCCTTTGGTGGTAAGTGATGCACGTACTCTTCATTGTCTTGGACAGAATCTGTTGTACCTTCTCCTATATCAGGACTCCTATATAATGTTAGATCAGTAACATTGAATATAGGTAAAATAGCAATATCATCAGGGAGTTCAATTTTGTAAGCATTAGGACCATATTTCTCCAGAATCTGACAAGGCCCAATTTCTCTCATCATCAACTTGTTGTGGCTTCCCTTGGGTAGTCTATTCTTGTTGAGATGAACCATGACCATATCTCCTATTTGGTACTACACATCCCTTCTCCTTTGATCCAATCTAGCCTTGATCTTCTAACTATTCTTGTCTAGAGTATCTTTGACTTGTTGATGGATCTCTTTCATAGCCTCTGCAAATGTATCAGCATGTCCACTCCTTTTGTCCAACCCTTGAACATCTCTCAATTCAAAAATTCCTCTAGGATGACTACCATAGACAACTTCAAAAGGACTTAAACCTATGCTTCTGTTTGTAGAATCATTATAGGCATATTCTGTTTGTGGGAGTACCACATCCCAACTACCTCCATGTTCTCTTGTCAAACATCTCAGTAGATTGCCTAATGACCTATTCACAGCCTCAATTTGGCCATCAGTCTGAGGATGATAGGCTGAACTAGAAGACAATTTTGTACCCAATCTTTTCCACAAGGTTCTCCAAAAATGTCCCACAAATTTGTTGTCTCTGTCAAATACAATACTCAAAGGCAATCCATGAATCCTGACAATTTCTTTAAAGAACAATCCTGCAATGTAACTAGCATCATTGGTGGTTTTCCAAGGAATAAAATGCACCATTTTGCTGAATCTATCTACCACAACAAACACACTGTCATAACCTATCCTTGTCTTGGGCAATCCCATCACAAAATCCATACTCAAACTTTCCCAAGGTCTGTCTGGTATGGGCAAAGGTTGGTACAATCCTACATTAATTGAGACCCCCTTTGCTCTTTGGCATACCATACAAATCTCAACAAACCTTCTGATATTAGATTGCATCTTTGGCCAAAAGTAAAATCTTCTTACTAGATCTAAGGTCTTATTGAGCCCAAAATGTCCTCCTAAACCACCACTATGTTTCTCCTTCACTATATTATCCCTCATTGAACACTTAGGGATACATAGTTGACTCCCTTTAAACAAAAGTCCATCCTGCAATGTATAATCTAAAAATTCACTGTGGAAAGCATTGGCAACTCACTGCATACCTTGTAAATCTCCTTGAAATCTTGGTCCTCTTCACACAATCCTTTGAGTGCTTCAACACCCATGCTTTGTAGCTGCACTTCTTGCACTGTCAACACCCTTCTGCTTAAGGCATCAGCAACCTTATTGGTTATCCCTTTCTTATGTTTGATGATGAAGGTGTATGCTTGAAGACTTTCCACCCACTTCATGTGTCTATGACTGAGCTTTTCCTATCCATTCAAAAAACTAAGAGCATGATTGTTATTGTATATAATAAATTCTTTAGGAAGAAAGTAGTGCCTCCACTTTTTCAGAGCTTGTACCATGGTATACAACTCTAAATCATAAGAGGAGTATTTCCTCTTAGCTTCATTCAATTTTTCACTAAAAAAGGCTACTGGTCTGCCTTCTTGGATCAACACTGCCCCTATGGCTAGCCCACTTGCATCACATTCAATGGTGAAAACCTTATTGAAATCAGGAAGTACTAAGACAGGATACTTGGCAACTTTCAGCTTCAGACTTTCAAAACTCTGATCTGCCTCTTTTGTCCACAGAAACTTCACCTTACCACCACCCTTGATGGTCTCCAACATAGGTGCACAAATATCACTGTAGTTCTTAATAAATTTTCTGTAAAATGTGGCCAAGCCATGAAAACTTCTGACCTCTCCTATTGTCCTAGGTGTAGTCCAATTCAAAATAGCTTCTACCTTGGAAGAATCCATTTTCAAATCACCCTTAGAGATGACAAAACCTAGGTAAATCAATTCTTGTTTCATGAAGTCACACTTTTCCAAGTTTATTATTAACTTCTGATCTTGTAGCCTCTTCAAGACTATCTCCAAATGTTTCAAGTGTTCTTCCTTGCTCCTACTAAACACCAAGATATCATCAAGGTAGACTACCACAAATTTCCCTATGAACTCCTACAACACCTCATTCATCAGCCTCATAAAGGTGCTCAGGGCATTTGAAAGACCAAAAGGCATCACAAGCCACTCATACAACCCTTCATTGGTTTTAAATTTTGTCTTCCATTCATGCCCCTCTCTTATCCTTATCTGGGGATACCCACTCTTTAAGTCTATCTTGGTGAAATAAGTGGCCCCTCCCAAACAAGCCATTAGATCTTCTATTCTAGGAATAGGAAACCTATACCTGATGGTTATCCTATTGATGGCCCTAGAATCAGTGCAAAGCCTCCATTTCTCATCCTCCTTTGGGGCTAAAACAATAGGGACTGTACACGGGCTAAGGCTCTTTCTTATCAATCCTTTGTTTAGGAGTTCTTGAACCTGATTTGCTATCTCTTCATTCTGCTGAGGGGCCATTTTATATGCTACCTTATTAGGGAGTACTGCTCCGAGTATGACATCTATCTAATGGCTAATGTCTCTGACAATTGGTAGGGAATCAGGTATATCTTTTGCAATCACTCCTTTGTAACTCTCCTTTGTCTCTGACCTCCTTAGGCCCTACCTCTCTCACATTTTCCTTCTTTCCCCCCTTAGGCTTCACAATCAAAGCAAAACCGACTCCACCACCTTCCTTTAGTGTATCCATGAATTCTTTTTCTCCTACCAGCATTACACTAGATCCTGCAGGCTTTAGATCCCCTTCTACCCATGACTGTATCCTATATGTTATACCATCGTTTTGGAATGAGTAAGCATTCTTTTCCCCATCATGATGAGCCTTTCTGTCAAACTGCCATGGTTTGCCTAACAAAAGATGGCAAGCATCCATTGGAAGGATGTCACATAAGATTTTATCTCTATACCCCCCAATACTAAATTCTACCCATGCTTGTTCATTGATGAGTATGTGTTGCCCCTTGTTCAACCAACTGACTTTATATGGACAGCTATGGGGTATCTTTTCTAGATTCAACTTATTCACTGCTTCCAAAGATATAATATTATCAGTAGAACCAGAATCAATAATAAATTTACAAACCTTACCTTGGATCTTACAGTTGATTCTAAACAAAGCCCTTCTTTGAGACAGTTCAGTCTGCACTGGTTCCTTGAGTAGCATCCTCTTGATCATTAGATTTTCTCCCATTTCTGATGCTAGATTCACTTTAGGAGATATCACACTCCTTGCATCTTCTTGAATCAAAGTGGTTCTCTTATCACCACCATGAGAAGTTTATACCTTCTCTAGACACTTGTATGTCGGGTGCCCTATCTGATTGTAGTTATAACATCTCATATTGGAGAACTTGGATCCTCTACCTGATCCATTTGTCCCACCCCTTCTATTAGGCCTTCTTCCTCGGTAGCCTCCTCTACTACTTGAGTCTCCAACTTGCTCTTCTTGGCTAGACTCACCACTAGGCCTCTGGTTAGGACTTCTTCCTCCAAAACTGCCTCTACCTCTGAAACTTCTTCCTCCTTTACCTCTATTATTCTACTCACTCTTTCTCTTTATCTTCTCTTCAGCCCTTAAGGCCATTTGGAAACACTTGTTCACTGTTTCTGGTGCTAAGATGTTGATCTCATCTTGGATGTTCATCCTTAGGCCATTCAGATACCTTGCCACCTTCTCTGACTCTTCTTCTTGTCTCTTTGATATAAGACTGAGTTTATGAAACTCTTGTGTGTATGCATTCACATCAAGGTCTCTCTATCTAAGGTTCTGCAATTTCTTCTACATCTGCATGTTATAGTCTAGAGGTAAGAATTGTGCCTTGATTTTGGTCTTCATCCTTTCCCAGGAGGTTATCATATTCTTCCCCTCCTTGACTCTCTCTCCTTGCTCATAATTCCACCATGCAAGAGTAGACCCCTTCAACCTTGCCTTTTCCAACTTAACCCTCCTATCATCAGGGACTTCTTTGTACTCAAAATGATTGTTCAATGCCTCAATCTAATCAATCACCTCTTCATATTTCATACTTCCACCATACATAGGTAACCCATCCATGGTGTCCCTATTGATTGACTTCAAAGCATCTACAAATGCCCTCTAGTCTACTGGTATCTCCTCTATCCTCTTTTTGGTTCCATCAATTTCTATATCTCCTTCATCGCTGTCACTTTCATCTTCCCTGTCTTTGCCTTTGGACTACTTGAACTCTCCCAACTTGGATTCAAGCATCTCCTTGATCAGCTTCTTAATAGCGTCCTGCAACATACTTTTGGGAGGCATCCTCTCCACCTCTGTCTCACTTTCTCTGTCTGACATACACTATTCATAGACAGCACCCAAACGCCAACACTCCTACAAATCCTCAATTCAACTTGCCACCCAAATCTTTTCAGGCTCTGATACCAATATGATGAGGAGAGCACAGCGAGAATGGACAATTGATCAAATATTTGAACTTTTGAACCCTTGAACCGTTACTAGTCTTGGTGAATAGATCTTTGAACTTTTGAACTCTTGAACCTTTGAACTCTTGAACTCTTTGAACCTTTGAACTCTTGAACTCTTTAAACCTTTGAACTCTTGAACTCTTGAACCGATACGTTAGTCACTTCGATCACTCATCGGCCAGACCAATACTATCAGTCCAACGCCAAGTTATCTACCTAATGACCTTATCATCCTGATATGAATCGTTAGACCGCGACTTCCATTCAACGGCTTGAACCTCTCTTCGGTGAACTACGGTGTTATTAAGCTGATACACTAAGAGTCTTCCACACTCAGCTTCAGAAAGACTACTTGACTTCTGCGGACTTGTTGTGAGTCCCAGCAATTCGCCGATGCACAGTTTATTTTCTTCCTCTTCAACCGAACCCTAGCACATGGAGATGCTAGGTCAACCTACTGTGCAAAAGCACTCTGTCTGGATCCTCTGCACCGTCGAACACAAAAACAAAACAAGAAACAAAACAAATACTTGTACAATGAAGCCATTCCACTGATTTTGACAGAAATCGTACCAGTGGAATGCTTCACATCGACATACTATAATGATGGAAAGCACGCAGAAAGAATAGAAATCTACAGTTATGCAAATTACAGTTACAGTAAACAAAAAACCAAATTGACAGAACATAATGGTTTATTTCTCCTCAAAACAATGTACAATTTACATTAACACTTCTCCTTTTCCCGATGGTTGTTATCAACTCAACCTGCCAGTTGTTGGAAAACCAACCAAAGCAAACAGTTGGAAGAACAACCGATCCAAACTGCCTCAAACTGTCCTACTGCCCTGTTTAGGTACTACGTGATTACAATATGACAAAAGTGTGTTTGAAGTCACTTTGGACTTACAAAATGGGTTCTAGGTCTTGAAGGACCTAGAGAAAAACTAAAATGAAAATGCATTGGTCAAATAGACCTTATTACAAAAGAAAACAAGATTTTCTAGGTGCTCTTACACCACTAGTTTAGGGTGACCTACTAGACTTTGATATGTAAATTTATTAGAGAATCAAGTGGGAAAGGGAAGGAGATGGAACATATTCAAGACTTGGTTTTGTAAAAGGCTAAACATTGATATTTATCTAGACAAAACACTTTGACCCATTTTCATATTAGACAAGCAACAAATTGTGTTAGCACCTTCTAGACATAGATTACAGATGACCAACAAGAATCAAGACAGACCTGGGGTAAAGGGAGGGCTCCAAAGTAAAAGATGGCCCTAAAAGATAGATAGACTCTTGGCTTTACCCAACTAGTACATGTGTGTGTTTTGTACCTCTCTTTATTTTTTTCTATAATTTATCGCCACATGAGAGTACAGACATCAACAATCCTCTCTTTTATTTTTTATTTTCTTTTCTATTTATTTTTCTCTTTCTCTCTTTTTGCATTTTGTAATGATTTTTTCTAATATTGTATGCTCTGAAATGTGACTCAAGCACAACGTGAATGAGTCAACCTCGATATCACACATGAACCCCTCTCCTTGCTACATGTGACCTCCAAGGTACTCACGCTCTCGTGGCAAAAGTCAGTTGAGTGGAGGTGAGACCTAAGGGTGGTTATGTTCGCGTGGAAGTAGAACTTTGTGAAGGGTAGTTGGTGAGTCTATGGTCTTGGTACATATTGATATTTGATGAGATCTTTCTAGGGTTGTTGTGGTGGATATAATTATATGACATGAATGGTCACTAATCCTATGTCTCCTGTTAGGATTTCTCAGGTTCCAACATCTAGTGAGTAGACTATTTTGCTTGTTGATGATTCTAGAGTGTTGTAACCTATCCTCATTCATTTGAGTGTGTTGTTGTATGATGTCTCTCTGTTGGAATATCCTAAGAGTGTGTTCTTTCTCTTCTATGGTTTGTTGTGCATGTTGTGGTCTTGGGTGGATTTCTTCTCTCTTCGAGAATAGCCTTGATCCAATTCCCTCTAATCCCTAGGCATATTGAATTCTAGGGAGAGAGTGTGTTGACTAAGTGTTGACCTAGTTTGACTTGAGTTGACATTTTTTGACTTTGAATTGAGGTCAAAGATTTGTTTTCTTTCATTTCAATGTGAATTTTGAAATACACCTTGTGATGAAATAAAGGGTTTGACCTTGTCAAATGTACCTCACGACATGATCGAGGGTTTTTCTCTAAGTTTCCTAATTTTTTTGTGTTTTTGTATGAATGCAACCAATATGAATACAAAACACTTTTGGTTCCTTTTCCAATTTGCATAAATAAGTTACCTAATTAGCTAGAAATTGAAATATTAAATGCAATTAATATATTTTTTCCAAATGCAATTAATCCTACGTTTTTGGTGTTTTACAGAATTATTTTCGAATCTAATCTAGAAATTGAAATTGCTTGAATGAAATGTAATCTATGAATTGCAATTAATCTACTTTAAACAATGTTAATTTAATTAAATCTAACAAGTCCTATCAAGGAAATAGTAATGCAAAGATTACTTCTCCCAGAGCAAATTTGTCATTTAGTTAACTATGAAAGCATGAAAAACCTAGATTCTCTTTGGCACATGATCCTGGTGTATCCTCAAAAGTCCTTGTGTGGCAATCCCCATTCCTCTCCAGTAGCAGGGATCTCCTCTTGGCAATACAGACAAAGAAGAAACTGATTGAAAATGGGATTGAGCTTTGAAATCTATGATGGATGAATTGGGCTATTGAAACTATTGAAGCAATATGGGTTGGATTTTTTGAAATTTATTTGTGAGAGTAACAACGCTATTGAATCTTTTGAAAGATTGGAAATTAAACCATGAAATAAAAAGACGCATAAGTCATGTGAAGAGCATAAGCATGCTATGGAGAACAAAAAGCAAAGTTGGGCATAAGTCTACAACAAAGAATTTGCCTCCCCTATTGCATATAGGAGGGGGGTATTTATAGCTTGCGAGATCTCACAAAGGGTGGAGTTGAATGAAGAGATAACTCAATTGATTGATGAGTCAACAAGATTGATTAAGGAGTGAGAAGGCATGATTAGGGAGTGAACTGGGCATGAAATCTTATCACTCAGGGAGGAAGAAGAGTTAGCATGAGAAGAAAGGGAGATAAGAATAGCTTGTGGGAGCTAATAATAGAGTGATGGGAGTGTAGAAATTATAAATAGACTACTTTCTCAACTAGGGTCAAATAGCCATGCAAACTAGAGGAAAAATGGAGCTAATTTGGGCCTAAATTGAAGAGAAACTATTGTGTTTAAACATGACTAGGTCACCTAGTTTGACAATAAGGTCGCCCCTAGGGGAGACTCAGGGTCACCCAGAGGAAACATGGAAATGAAAGGGGATGATCCATAGAAAATGGGTTCTACAGGTGGTTTTGGGGGCTGAGATTGGTCCCAGGGGCTAAATATGGCATTAAGACCCAAAAATAAGTTAGGAGACATCAAGAGGGTGGGTTGCCCTGCTAAGAGACTCAAGGTCGTCCAAGGGAGATCTAAAACTAGTAGGGGTGATCGAAAAAGGACTTATAGAGAAATGAATTCATGATGGGGGATGGTATGGGAGGTCAATTGGAGGCCTCTAGAAGGTTGAAATGGTTGAAAGGGGCTTAGAGAAAGTGAATTTCCCATCTTGTGATGTTAGAAGGTCAAATCAACAAGGTTAGAAATTGACAAAATGGTTTGTCGACAAAGGGTGGAAGGGGGAAAGATGCGGGACTTAGAAGGTTAGCGAGGGGACAAGGAAATTTTTTATGGTGTTTTTAGCACATAACAATGCAGGTATGATTGTTGGTATCACACCTCTCTTGAAAAGTATCCTACCCTAGGTAAGACTACTCCAAGGATAATATAGCTAGGTCTTAGCTTGCTTGGAATTTCTCAGTTGGAATGTACTATATGTGCCTATAAGGGGTCTTACATATAATGATAGGGTTTGTATGATATGACAGCAATGTATATTCAGAAACCCTAGATGGTTCAGATTATGAAGTCTGAAATTTCAGCAGATGATTGATGTAATGCTGCTCAAATCCTAAATCTAACAAACTCTATGTAAAGAAAATGCAAAAGGAAAAGGGAGAGAGAGAGGGGATAAGAGATCCTATGGATAATTGTAGAAATTATCAACACACAGATAGACAGATTCCCAATAATAAACAAATCCCTACTTAACCAGGCAGCCCATAGTGCCACAAAGATTGTGCAATCTTCTAAGGGAATGCAATGATTTTCAAGTTGTAGAGGGTTCATCAAACACCCAATTCTTGGTGCAGGTCAATCAAACATACAATCAAACTCAGCCCATATGAAATATGCCTAGACTAACCATGCATGATGATACACAATCAGTAAGCCATCAATGGTATGGACAGGAAATCCATCAAATATCTGAATGATTAATCACAAATGCAACTAAATGTAAACTAATTTTGGATTGACATGAACCATGAAATCTAAAATGAGACAACACAGAAACACAAATTCCCAACAACCTACAAAACTTGCTTTGTATTGACTAAATTTTGGTAGAGTCTTAACAATTCATTATCAAATCTTACTTGTTACAATGAGAGAATGATGGCCCTTTTCTAGACAAGGCACCATACCGAGTTTTCAATGGACGGTGGAGATTGACTCAACACCAATGGTCCAGATTATATGGCATTAATGAGATACATCAGTTAGTTACATTTTTGGATTTGTATTTATCATTTAGGAAAAAGATAAAATATATCTTGTAAATACATTGAATCTGGATAAAATGGATACCTATTTGGTTGTACATAATGAAAAGTCAATTTTCAAGGCCTAATAAAGCCAAAATAGAGTCACATGACACTTGAAAAATCAAGCTAATGTGGATTCATGACATTCAAAGTGCTACATGGGTCAAGAGGTGTATGTGGCACATTTTTGGTGAAAGTGTATTTAGCTGGGTGCTTGCTGGGTCACCATTACATAACTGGACTATTGGGACGGCTGTGAACATGTCTTAGACATTGGGTTGGATCTGCAGGAACAACAAGATGTAGATCTGATTTCAGGTGTCTTCACACTCTTGTAGCTCATTTCCTTCATCTTGGACATCATAGTAACTTTCTTTTGTAGATGTAGTAGCAATTTGATTGATACAATGAAGATTTTGCATTTCTAGGTCAGCGAGGTATCTCTGTGTGTTCATCCTCCAAGACAGCTCCAATTAGCTCCAACAAGCTCCTTTGTGCTCTCAAACCTATAATTGACAAGGCCAAGCATCAATTTTATCATAAACATCATTTTCCATTATTTTGAATCAAAATATGTCCATTTGCAGTCATGGATCAGTCAAAAACAACTCATTGTTAAGGTCACTTTTCTATGAACAACCTCTTAAATCTAGTTATTTTCACATAATTTTCTGCATTTTTTACCATTTTCAAGTACCCATTTAGCCAATATATTGATTTGGGAGGTTTTTAGGGCTAATAGGATCCATTTGGAAACTTTTATTTCACGTTTTTATAGCCTTTTTTGCAAAAAGTGAGATTTTTGGGGGTTACAGACTTTTCATGTGCAATAGCATTAATTGTTGTAAAATGTGCCCAAAATCCACACAAACTTGGTAAAATGTTCATCATGATATGAAAACTAGTTCTGCAATTCAAATCCATCAAGAAAATCCAAGTTGTATCTTGGAAAACTCAATTTTAAGGCCAAAATATCAAAAAGCGTTGATTTTGGCTGTCATGGACCTAGCACTGATTTTGGGGTCAACCGACTAAAAGTTGGTGCAATGCAATTCTAGTGCAGGTCAGAGAGGTTCATTTTTAGTGCAAAATATGTTCAGCACTGATTTTAGGTTCAATCGACCTTAGCACGGATTTTGGGTCCTACCGACTAAAATGATGCTTCATGACGTCAGTCGGTTCACTTTTTAGCGCAGGTCCGTTGGGTCTGTTTTTAGCGTAGTAGCTTGGAAAAAAGTCGGTTGGAGGTCAATTTAGCGCTAAGGTCAGTGGATGATGATTTTCACGTAAAAGTCAGTGGTGACTATTTTTAGCGCTGAAAATCGGTAGCAACTGTATTTAGCGCAAAGTCAGTGAGTTCAATTTTTAGCGCTAAGGTCTGTAGGAGCTATTTTTGGAGCAAAGTGCAGTTGGGGTCATTTTTAGCACTAGATTTTGAGTTGGCCAAGGTGAAAGTATATTTAAAAATTGAATTGAAAGTATAAGAATTGAATTTCTTTTACTTTAAATATATTTTCAGGATGTTTGAGATAGATTCTAGATCCATAGGATTTCATATACAGATTCTAGAATTTTGAGGTTCCACCAGATTTCAGACTTAGCCAAACCAGGGCTTCAGGACCATGCGACAGGATGAAAGTATATGAACCCCTTAGTGAAATCTTGTGGAATTTGACATGATTTTGCAATTCTAGAACCTAGAAACTAGGAATTTCAACATGGTACATCCTGCAGAAGCAATTTCAAGGGTAGTATCCAATGACATGGGATTTTGGAGCAAAATGTAGTAACACCCAATTTCAGTACAAAAGGCAACAAATGGTTATCTTTCAAGCACAAGACCACTCAATACACTTCCAAATCAAATATGCAAGACATCAAACAACTCCAAGCATGCAAAATACTCAAATTTGGAACAAATCATGCACTCTAAGCACAAATTCACCTTCTCATCATCATAAGTAACAAAGGTCGAGACTCCAAGCCAAAGAAAAAGAGGGGGTCTCCATTTGGCAAAATGGGGCATGTGTGCAAGGCACAATAGAAATCACAAACAAGATGAAGAAATTCAATTCACGTGTTGCCAAGAAGAATGTTGCTAAGAGGTCATTATTACACGCTTAAATGTATGTGTTTAAGACTCTGACTCATCATCGGATTACCATGTAGATCCATGCATCTTTTTAGTGCTTACATATTTGCCCCCTTAGGGACAGTAGTCTACATGAAAGGTAGGCAACATTCCTAAACTAGGCCTTACCTATTTTCATTATCCCACAATTGTACCTAAAATAACAAGTATTAGTTTGATTTAATGATATTCAATAATAAGTACTGAAATTGAAATGAGGGAATGTACCATCGATATGTGAGTCGTAAGTATGCCTAAATTTCCCCGCTTCTCCATGGGGACTTGCAAGAATGACAGCATACAAAACAATGGTGTAAGAGCACTAAAAATGCAAAACTACATCTAAATGCAAACAAATGAAGCTAAGCTAAGAGATGAGCAAAGATGAGAAATCTAAAGAAAAGAGGTAAAATGATGATGGAATCGTGCACGGAGGCAGTTGATAGAGAGATAAAAATGAGCGGATTGAGAAGATGGTAGCTAAGCTTCTTCCTACTGAAAATTAGGTACAAAACATGAGAAAAACCCCTCTTGTAACCTTAGTTTTTGTTTTATTGATTTTGTTCAAAAGAATCCATAATTTTTTAGTTTTATCGTCAGATAGTCTTAGTTTTTTAGTTTCAATTCATTTGTTACCTCTCCTTTTTCAAATTCTAGTCATTTTTGTGTCATTTTTATCATCCCAAGCATGGGGTAGGGTTGCCCATATTTCCAGGATAGGTCACCTAGGGAAGATTTGCCCTGGTAAACTAGGCGACCCACCTAGAATGTTTTCGAATGGAATCTTCAGGAGTTTGATGCATTTGACACTTTGTTTCATCCATTTCTTGATACTAACCTCTCCTATTTATTGCAATATTTCTAACGTTATACACTTTTTTGTGAAACTTTGTCATGTTTTATGCTTTTTTTAAGATTTTCTGAGTTTTTGGAGATCCAATTCAATGTTCCTTGTGTGATAGGATTCATACATTCGATAGAATACAACACGTTATCAAGCTTGGTTTGTTGATACTTATGAGGTCTTGCCTTCTAAACATTGTACCATTCTAAAGAGGATGGGTTTGGATTTGGTGGCTCAAATTCTAGTTGTTCATCCTCCTTCATGGATTTACTGTAACATTTTGACATGTTGGGATGCAAATAGGAACATTTTTAGGTTCCCTCAAGTGTCAAGAGAGTGGACCATTACCTTATATGATGTTTATTGCATACTCAGTGTTCTTGTGAGTGGAGAGCCTCTTCAACTCCCTAAGAGTGAATCTGAGAGAGACTATCTTGGGCTACTATCATGGGGGTCACTCACCTCAGAGACTAGACGGGTGTCCATCTTACTTGAGTTCTTTGTCTTGTTATCTCACCTTTATGGAAGGTTCATATTAGACTAATTGCTTCTAGATTGTCAAGGGACAAGGGATCTTGGAGGCTTAGATGGTGTTGGGCATCGATCATTCAAAGACTAGAGAAGAGTATAGTTTTTGCATGGGGGATCGATATCCTTGCCATGGTCTATTGAGACCTTTACTGTATTTCTAGGTGAGGGGAACTTGCCTTTAGTCATCCTTCTCTTATCATGACATGGATATATGAGCATATTATTCCATATCAAAGAGGTGTGTCACTCCCAATCCTAGATTACCAAGAGATATGTGGTGGGGCTGCCTAAGCTACTTTGATGCTATTGTACGCATGATGGCTACTCTCACTGATGCACACTTTATTTGTGATCCTTACACTGATATGGAGGATTGATTGTTAGGTGATAGTTAGGTCTGAGATTACTGTAGAGACATTTCACCTCAAAGATGGGAATGGCTTGGTTGAGTCTCATCATGTTAGTAAAGTACCTTAGTAGTTTAGCAAGGACTATCTAGAGGACTTGCCCCATGTTGATACTTTCTATAGATCTACATATGAGATTGTGGATAATTAGCATAAGGCCTTCTTCTATACCCTTTTGACTCCTAGTGTTTCAATTATGAGGCCTATTCATGGGGCTAGACAGAGATGTGTGAGGCCAATAGCTATTAGTGGTTGTTCAGGAGGAGCTTGAGGACTCTATGAATGATGATTATGACCTAGAGGGAGAGGAACATGGTGGGATCAACATAAGAGGAGATAGAGAGATTTCTTTTGATGAGGAATCAGCATTAGTAGCAACTCCTCCTAAATGTGGTCCTTTATTAGATGAGGACATGAGACTCCATGATCCTTTGTGACAAGTTGGTGATCCTCATAAGAATCTCTTCCCCTATTTCTCTCTTTGTTTTACTTCTCTATCCTTCATGATCTTAATCCTTGACTAACACTTCTTCTCTCTTTATCTTAGGTACTTATAAGGGATGGAGGGAGCTATTTCATGATGCTCCATTAGATATCTTGGTCCCTACCACTAGCCGCTCGATGGAGACACTTCTTGTTGATGCTCGCATACCTTCTCTCATTGGTCATCATATTGATATCTTGGATCCTACCTACTATGTGGGTCAGTAGATTACTTCTCAATGAGCTAGGATTTCTACGCTTGAGGCTAAGAATGTCATTCTCTTAGAGATGGCCAACCTTGGGATTCATAGGTAGGCTTCATGAACTGATATAGCTAGTTCTTTGCATGCTCCTAGTAGGGTTCCTTAATCTCATAGGATTCATAAGGGTTCTAATATGGGTGATAATTGTAGGAGACTTAAGAACAAGAGACCCAATGGCTCTATTGGTCAAAATCAACCTTGAAATTCTAAGGAGTTTTAGTCTTCCATTGTTTCCCCTTGTATGGGGAGACTTGCACGTGTTTGAGTGCACTTTTTCTTATGAACTTAGACTTTTTACTATGTACCTTGATTCAACTTAAGTTTAATATCACATGTCTCCATCTTCTATCTTTTGTGCACTTGGATTGTTGATTGACAACACAATGATAATGTAATGTCTTTTATCTTTTTTGGAATATATATGATGTATGAAATGCATGGATAGAAGGATACATGATAGTAGAAATTTGACACATGTATTTCTATTTTTATGCAGTGTCATAATCTATGACATAAAATTATTGCTTTTGATTTTCTCAAGCTGTGATATGATGTACATAGATGGAACAAACATTGTGACTACTCTTAAATTGGATTTCTAGCTTAGGGGATTGTCAGTTGACTTGGCATTGGGAGACCTGTTGTCAATGAGATTTGTACCCTGTTAAACGTGAAGTTTAACAATCTATTGAAACATGGGAAGACCTCTAAAGTTGTGGGTAACTTTAAAAGTAGGGGTCAACCTCCAGAGAAGCCTAGATTCCTATGGTTATCACCTAAAATACTTTCTATCCTACTGCTTTGGGTAAAGAAGAGATTGCATAAAAATGAAATCTATGACTAAGGTGATGCACCAAAACTAACTAGGACCTACAAACACAACTTGCATACACAATTTCAACAATGACTGAATTTGGTTCACACAACTCACTTTCATATGTCTTTGCATAAGTACTTCATAAAGAGGTTAAAATGTTTAAACCTTTAGAAGGAAAGAAGTTTCACAACTAAAAGTATTTGTACTCTTAACATAGATTATAACCTGCAAAAACATACCTTTCCACAAAAAGGTACTTGGCTTGAGACAGAATCACAAGGAAATAAATAATACTTCACAAATAACTTGATCAATCAATAAGATACACACAATAAAGCATAAAGTGGGAAGGCAAAATACTCATAATTATTGATGTCCAAGGTTATCACTAGTATACATGTTCCAAAATGAATGAATTACAAACTCACAAAATCTAAGCAAGGATGAAAATCACAAGTCTCTAAAATCTGCATGTAATAACTAAGTACAAAAGAGTCACAAAAGTGACTATATCCACCACTATCCAATTGGTTCCACAATACAAGGAGTCTGAAACTGACTGGGGTCGGATGCACATAAAAAGCTTGAAATATAGTGCCTATAGCCTCTCCAAAAGTGTCCATAATGGAAGAAAAAGCCCATCAGGACTTAGTCAAACATGAAGAGTCATGAAAACAAGTCCAAAAGGACTCTAAGAGCAATAAAACACTCCTAGATACCCTCCAACAGTCACCCAACTACTAATTGCCCTCAAGACCTAGTCTATGCTTCCCTCCAAGGCAAAACAAGATGCTATATATATTTGGCATGTGTCTGCCAACTCCTCCACACTCCAACTATATTCTTTCAAAGTCAATAAAGTCTCACTCCATTACTCTCCTTTGTATTAAAAGGTAACAACAACTCTCAAAAGATTTAGAAGGTCATCATTTTGAGGTTATTGTTTTACATTATATAATATATGCACTTCGAAAGAAAGAAAATGAACATGGCCAAAAGGCACCAAAGTGCACACTCTAATAAAAGGGAAACAAAAGACTTAACAAAGTCTTCATATATATCAAGGCCACCTCGTGGCATTACCTAGGCATTACACTCTTAATGTTTTGACCATAGGCTATTTTAAGTTATGCAAAATAAAATGCAAAAAGAAAATAAGGCCCGTCGATCTTCTAGGGTTATGAAACCCTAGATGACAAAAAGAGACTTTTGAAGTTCATCTTGCATTTTTCACTTCTTGAAAACTTGCTCTACTGCTTCTCCACCACTGACATGAGGTTTCATGCTTGAGTTTTCTGTAGATGATTCGAGGCATTTTGACTGCATTTCTTGACATCTCTGCTCAAAAAACTAAAGGTAAGCATGATGAAGTCCTTTTTTTGAAACAACACTGCAAAAACTCATCATTTCTGCTGATTTTTACCACTGTATATGTTGTAAATGCTCATTTTCTATGATGACTGTAATTTTGGTTTCATTACACACATATATAACTATCTTTTTTTTTCCAAATATGAAGCTATAGAAACTAGCAAGATTTGTCATTTCTGTTGCTTTTACATTCTCCTGTCTATGATTCTTTCCTGAATATGGCTTGGTTCCGTCAAGGAATAATGAAAATGAAGGTCATTTTATTAGGGTTTCTCGATACCCTCTCGAACATGGAAGAAAATAGCAGTTGAAAATGACTCAGAAACCCTTCTATTCATCTCTAAAAGTGAAAGAACACAGTGATTTTTCTTCTTTTCTATCATTTGGGAAAAAGAAACTAGGGTTTACTCAGAATAAATAAAACCCTCATTCTATTATGAACAGCCATGAAATGATAACAGCAGTTGCTCTGGTTTTCGTCTACAAAAATAAGGCTTTTTTGCTCCCTTTCTAGCACTGAAGAATGAAGGTTTTCAACTTAGGATTTTGATGACTCAAAACCTCATATTCACACCTTTCTGTAGACATTTTCAAACCTCCTATAGCTTTTCACTGTCTTCATCTTTTGAGTAGCTTAAAAGACTCCATCTGTCCATACAAGCCTGTATATGACCTCTAATAGGTGGCACATGACTACTCCTTTTATATGGATTGTTTATGACTGTTACGCTTCTTTGATGACTGTGTAGGTGAGTATTTGTTATTGTGTCTTCTATTCCTCTGTAGACTAGTAACAATTACCTCTACATGTTGTCTTGTCTCTTATGAAAGTCACTATCTCCTTCATAATCTTCCTCATGGACCTTTGCATGATGGAGATGATTGTCCCTTTGACTATTTTTTATACCTTCTCAGAACTATTCTAAGAATGTTCATTGCATTGTTTGCTTCATTTCTACCTATTGATCATTGATGTAATCTTTACTATTCCTTGGATGGGTTAACTGTTCTTGGATGATTGTTCCCTTATCTCTCCATTCTCTTGGCACATTTTGGTGAATGACCCTAAAACTGTCTTAGATCACTTTGATCATTCTTTTCATCACTGTTTGGATAGTCCTCATGACTTTTTTGGTCTCTACCCTATTATAACAGTCAATGATGACCTTTTCTATGGGTTGTATAACAGTCATACACTATTTGCTGCACCCATTGACTTGTTGACAATGTCTCACAGTCTATTGATTCTCTGGTGTTCTCTGTCCATGTTGATAGTCTTTATGTTTTCATGCTCAAACTAGACAAAACATCTATATGCCTTCTACTGGAAGACAAATTATGAAATGGATCTTTGCATAGTACATGTATGATTGCTCCAGTACATTGTTTGCATCAGCATTCCAATTTGTTGCTTCTTGCAGACTCTCCTCTTGACTGTGACTGCCATCAAGATTTTAAAAGACTTCTCCATTCTTGCTATTGTGCCCTTTTCCCTTCATGCACCCTATTCTGTATCTTTGTATTTTCCATGTGCACTCTATGTCTTAATAAGGGTTTTACAAAAACAAACCCCAGATTCACTTTTCAACAATCAGTCATAAAGTGTAACTTTGTTGCTCTTAAAAAGTTGAAGATACCTATCCATATTTAACTGTCAGTGAGGAAATATCTGTCAGAGCTTTACATTTCAGGAGCAGCAAATCATTGATAAACTTCATATGCTTTGATCAGTATCATCTCTATAAGCTTTATTTCTTGAAAACATTGATGTCGCTCAGAAAATTTGGTGTATATGCCATAGAACACATTCTGGCATCCACTTTACATTTAGAATGTTTGTGACAACATATATATATGCATTGGCTGCTCCTTGTGATCATCTAATATGATTGTCATACCTTTGTTTTCTATATTAGCATCAACTCTTCTTTTATTCTGTAGCAATCAGGTATTAACAAAGTAGTTCATCTTTCTCTGTATATTTGAAACATGAACATAACTCTATCTGAGGCATATTACTAGTCTGGTATAGCTACATTTGTATCATTTTGAATTTGCCCTTATTGATAGCTATCATGGCTTATCATTGTTGCTACTGTAGCATCCATTCTATACTTGTGATCTCTGTAGCACCATCACATATTCATAACTATGGCTTTTACTTAAATAGCATTATCAATGCAGCATTTATTCTTTATGACATGAGATCATTGTGACTATATTACTGAGGCTTATGATTTGAACTTTCCTGACATGACATTTGCTTATGGCACTCACTGTATGAGATTCTCTATATTTATCTTGCCATTTCTTCTCCATGGTACTATCACAAGGACATGCTAATATACAAACTCTTTGGACTATAGCTTCATGGCACAAGATCATTGTGACTGTATTACTGTCCCGATAGTGTTGATTATTGTGACAACTCCTAGATCTTTTGAAACTACCTTGCTGACTATACATTATCTTCTAAGCATTCTGATAGTAACTTCTACATGAATTTCATAGCATTCTCATTGGCTTCTACACTCTGTCAATAATGTCTATAGGTGTTTAAAATGGACAAAGTGTAGAAGTTCTGAAATACACTCATGTCTTTAATCATGATATAGATTGTCTCCTAAAACATGAGAAAAGTGAAACTCAAGGCAAATGATATAGTCAACCTTGACTGATCCATACTTGATGATTGTTCTCTCTGTTCACACAGTCTGTACTCTACATCTGATGAATACATATGAAATGCTTCTATAACACTTATGAGACGGGCTCAACCCTTATGGGAGCCACATTTTCCCCACTCATAATATAAACTGATGAATCACTCAAAAACACAATTTCACCTGTATCTACACATGAAGCAAACTTGTTAGAAAAATAAATGCATACTTTGGATGTGTTTGATGACTTGCTTATTTTCTAGGACATCCAAAGTATACATTTCTTATTTAATGCATTTGAGGATCAATTTATACATGCATAGGTACTTGTTCATGTCAGGTTAGGGACCATTCATTGCTTAGAGTATTACTCTAACATCACTCTTTTGCCAGATGTACAAACTAGAGACAACATGAACTACAAAGGACAAAGACAACTTGGGGCAACACGATAACACACCTGAACCAGAACGAGTCATTCTTAGGCAATGAATGGCCTCTATCCTTACATGGACTTTTACTTTCATTTACTTATTCATGTATAAATTGTTTCTTCAATTTCATTGAATAAGAAAGTTAATCTCACGACTTGTGTGAGATAATCCACATTTTACATTCAATAAATATTATTTATTTGTTCAAAAAAGATTTATATAAATCTTTATTATATTACACACACTTGGATAAATGTAGTAATTTAATAAACATAATCTTTTGAATTATTTCATTTATGCACTTGAATATAATTTATGAAGGATTAGATGAAATGTACCTTTTAAACTTTGACTCAAAGCTCTACCTAAATGAGCTACAGTGAAATTTAGGTAACATTTCTAGCAACATTTGCTATATGTTTGCCTGCTAAACATCAGACCAGCTACCTAGACCTTATTCATTGGGCATAGGGTCACTCAGAGACTTTTAAAACACTTGGACAACAAATTTTTGACCTCTACAACTTAGCAGGACAAAGTGAAAGACACTTGGAAACCTAACTAAAAAGAAAAATACAGAATGTAACTGTTGTGTGGTTACACAACATGCCCCATTTTGACTTGGCAAAACAGGGACCCAACTTTTTGGTTTGGCTTGTGCGTCTGCTTCCGGGCGGTTTGGTAAAAGTAAGTCGGGTGCATCATCATGCAAAACCAGGATGAGGTAAGTCACCATGAGGTCAGCTTGTCAAAGTTCATATTTCATCTTTGTGACCTCATATTTTGAAAGAGCATTAAAATTCAGGCAGGTTTGCCTTTTACATCACCTTGATATTCATCAGGATGTAAGAGTTATGAACAGTCAAAGTTTCGGTCAAACCTGATCTTCGCAAGAGGGAGGTCATATTTTTATATCCTCAGTCATATTGTGGAAGCTCATCATCATATTTGAAACATCCCCCCCCCCTGATATGTCATGCGGTTCAAATATCCGGACGTCAACTTTAAATGATAGCAAAATCTTCCCATCAAATAGTCTTATCTATCGCGAGCGTCATACTTCGCATGTAACCCGATATTTCTTTATATCCTCCTGACGCAAATATCACCCTTAGAAAATATCCTAATGACATCATCCGAATACGATAAATGAAGGAATATACATAATGATGACATCATCATCACATTTACATTGCCACAGGATATTTTCTAAAACATGATCATGTTCGCCTAATATGATGATGACGTCATGATGCACTTCCGATACGAAGAGCGAATATCAGGATGACGTCATCCCGATATTCCAAAAAGAGAGACATGTAAGTTTGTCTCGGCATCATCATATTTTGAAACATCACCCGATACACCGAAATATCCTCCTAATGTACTAAGCATAAACAAGGGTGCTTTTGTCACCCGAATCTTGTCGCGATAACAATGTCAATACGAGGGAGGAGGATGATATTGAAACTCAACCTGATATTTGTGAATATCATCCTACCCTCATGACATCCTGTCATATGGATATCCCCCAACTCCCATTGCTGCCATTATCATTTAATGCGCGCAGACATGGTAGGTGGTTCCCGCCGACCCCGAAACCCAATGAAACACTTGGCGGGATCCTGCATTTTCGCACGAATAATCAAGGAACATGATCCAATTTGTCAGAGTTGCCCTAAATGTACCCTAAATGTGAGGTTAAAAGGTAATTCAACCACCATTTTCACATTTACCTTGTGATAAACTTGTTTTAAAGAGCACCAGCTTCCATATCTGCATACCAGCTACCTTTGCGTGATTTGAGCTCACGGGAAGAAGGAAAGAGGTGATCATCAGCTGAATTAAGAACGTCTCAGCAATCTACTGGTATAAAAGGAAATCTACATAACCAGGTAAGTGAATAAAACCCTCATCATATTGTTTATGTTCTGGTACAATGATGTAAGTTCTGGTTTATGCATCCGTATGATTAAGCAGTGTTGGAATTGATACAGTAGGCATAATGATTTATAAAGTTAATTGCAATAAGCATGCATATATGTACCTATTGTGAGATAGGATTGTTGTTAATTACAGGTACTCATGGCTGAGAAGCGATTGGTCAAGTGTCAAGAAGAATTCAGCAAACCCATGTTCTCTGCTCAGAGGGGGGTCCTGTTTAAATATGGAGCAATTACAGACACCCATCAGGGAAGCACTAATTTGGAGAACTGGTCAGCCAAGCTGAACAATGGACATGACAAGAGTCCTGTGCTGGATGCAGTGTTCATGTCGGGAATGTGGAATGCTACCAGTTTTCCATACTCCATGGAATCTCTGGAACTCGTCATGGAGTGTGCCCGGAATTATAACCCAACAAGGCAAGTAGTGAAGCATGGGAGGATATATGCAAACCTCTCCATCAAAGGTCTCTCCCAGACATTTGGATTGCCATTGGGCAGTAAGGTCAAAAGTGTAGACTTGAAGAAGTCTGAAAGGGAGTATGAAGCCAACAAGAAATCGGCCAAGAAGAACATGTATCCATGGCGGGCTGAGAACAGCACATATAATGCAGCGGCCAAACTTCCTGTGCACCTGTTTAAGTATGATTTCAGTGAGGAGTACCAATACATGATTGCACTCCTGAATAGAGTAACCAGCCAGCCTGATACTGGCAGTTTCAGGGATTGGATGTACGGAATAGTAATGATGTGTCTATATTCAGACATTAAGCCATTATGGGGCCAGATAATAAGTGATGCTCTGCATGAGCAACTGATGAACCTGGGAGGTTCAAATTGTGCATTTTACATGTCATCATATATTGTTTATTCTTGTGCCTACAAAGGCACTTTTGATGCCTTGGTTACAGATGGGAAGCTCACAGGCACAAATGCTGCATATATCTGGGATCATCATCCCCAACTGCAGAGAACCAACTACCTCAAAGATTACAAACTGGTCAATGATGCATTCTCTATGCATCTGGAAGGACCATGGAAGAAGACAGAACAAAGAGATTGAGCATGGAGGCTCAAGAGGCAGTCTACAGGCATGGGGCCTGGTACATACAGTTTGCGACCTTTTCTTATATAAGGGTTGAGGGTTTCGAGGGACATCCCCTGATGCTGCCAAGGTATCCTACCGATGCTGTAATACTAATGGAATTTATCAGGCAGGGCTCCACCATGATACAAATGTACAAGGATGCCAAGAAGCTACCACCAATTTTGTTCCCAGTCAGCATTGGCAATTATATGTGCCCTGACTCAGATAGTATAAAGAAGGTGATGGTCACCCTAAATAAAATGAATCTGCAGCCTTTTCCAATAACAAGACCATATGATCCTTACGGCAGGATACAGAAGATACTAGGAAAGCCTATTCACCAAAGGCACCTAGAGGATTTTTGGGCTGACTGTGAAGATGAGGCAGAAGCCAGAAGAAGGAGGTATCAGAGGTTAACTCTGAACCAAGTTAGAACTTTTGATTGCATCTCCCTTCCCCAGCAATTAAAGAAGGATGATGGCAGGACAATGGCAGACGAGTATGAACAGAAAAAGATATATAATGACACCATCTCTACACCTGACCTCACTATGCAGGAGGACATATCCTTGGACCCATTCATTGCTAGGACCCTACACCTAACCCAAGATTGGGTTGATGCACAGATAGAGGCATTGAAGAAGAAAGGTGTTGCCATTACGGTGGACAACAAGAAGAAAGGGCAGGATATCCCCGCGGATGAATATGATGACTACCTGTTAGAGAAGAGGAAGACCAAGGGAGATAGAATCCCTCCACCACAACAGCAGAGAAAAAGACCCCCAAGGGGCAAGAAGGTGGAACAGGGACCAAAAGGGATTATAATTGAAAGGGTAGTATTTGCAGCTGAGGAGGCGGCAGGGTCAGGATCAGGATCAGAATCAGCATCCCCTCCAAAGAAAGAAAAGCCCAAGAAAAGTAAGACAGCAGAGGCTGGAATCACTGAGACCCAAGAAGTGGGTCAATCCTCTAAACAACCAGGAGGAGAGGATACCCTCATAGAAGAAGAGCCTGAGGAAGAGGAGGCTCCATTGGTAATAAAAAGGAAGAGGAGAGCTCCACAGGTGTTGGTGTCTATCCCACCTAAGAAACAAAGAACCTCCATGAGAGGTGGAATAAGCCAACCCCCTACTTCATTACAAGGGGAAGGTAGTGAAGTGCGCAAGGAACTTCAACATAATGTTCCACTTCCTACCATCGTCAAGTTCAAAACTGAACTTGCTGAGGAGCAGCTGAAAGAAACCTCCCAGACACAAGCAGAAGGGCATGTCTCGCTCGATGAGACAATAAATTTGTCTGACGATGAGGTGGTGCAGGATGTGGCAGCACAGAAGATGGAAACACTGGCTGCTGGTATTAGTATGACCCCCCACAAGTCTCCACCAGTTCAATCAGTACTGGAAGAGATGAGGCGAGTGGAAGAAGAGCGAGAAAAGAGCCCAGAGCAAGTAGCTCAGGAAATAGGGCTAGATACATTGATCATAGAGGTGACCAGTCCTATAGTGGTAGACCTGACAGAGAAATAGGATGCAAGTCTTGAATAGCTAGCAAGATCACCTAGTGAAGGCCAACCAACAGAAGAAATAGAGATGGCAGAATCAGAAGGCCATGCTCTGGAATTAGGACAACAAAGTCCACGAGATACATCAGCGGAACCTGCTATAGTAGAGGTTCAAGAGATGAAGGCTGATGAAAAGGAGGAAACAAAGGAGGATCCAGCTGCCAAGACACAGGAGATTGACAGTGCAAGCTCAGAAGAAATAATAGCTGTAGAGCAATCGCCAGCACATCAGGCAAAATCCCCAGTATCTGGTGCAGTGGATAAGCAACAGGGGGAAGAATTGGGAACGGATGAAGTAATGACAGAGGGAGATCATGATCATCATGAACAGCATATAGATGCACCTCAAGGTTCCCCATAGCATATAGATGCACCTCAAGGTTCCCCACAGCATATAGATGCACCTCAAGGGTCCCCACAGCATGAAGATCCACCTCCAGAAAAGGAAATCCCTCAATAGGAGGAGGTGCCGCAAGATCAACAACAAAGAGAGCATCAAGAAGAAGAAATGAGAAAGTCACCATCTCCACAACACTTGTTGACAGAAACAGGAGATATAGGTGAACATCAGGATGATGCTGAAAAACATGATCGGGTGCCTCCGTGATTGGCAAAAGAGGTAAATGCTGAGGAAGAGCTTGAAATTCAAGAATTCGACGTCTCCACCCTGTTCTCTACAGATATAATGAAGCCAAAGAGGAAGGCCAGAATGACTTCAGCCATCAAGAGAGATCCGGCAATAGGGAGAAGGACCGCACAAATTGCCATACCTGCGGTGGAGAAGGAAAAAGGTAAAATCACTGTCGATGAATTTCAAATCAGTACAGTAGATTTGGGCTTTGCCAATGAGGACCAAGAAGGTCAGGAGGGCAAAGATATCATTGACTCTCTAATTCAAAAAGTGAAAAGAGAGAAGGAGAAAAAAAAGCAACATAAAGAGCACATTGCTCAGTTGCATGCCTACATCAAAGGGCTGACCAATCCTGATGATACCACAACTGAACATGCAGTCCCATTGACTGCCATTTCTCAGGAGGAGATAAATAAATTGGACCTCATGAAGCATGAGGCGTCCGTAATAAGGAGATGGATGTCATCCACATTGGATGATGTTGTAGAAATAATGAAGGCCTCTTTGAAGAGGTGGAGCACCCTAAGTGACTCCAAGGCCAAAGTGGATAAATTGCAGATGCAGACTGGGAAGAGGTCTTACAAGCTGGAGAGAGTCCTGAGCCTGTTAGGAGAAATAAGGAATATAAATCCACAACTGCTCATCAGTAAGCAGGTACTGAATAGTAATACCACATTATTAATAGATATCTGGTATAAAGACACTCAGTTTGAGTGTGGAGTCCTCAAAAGATGTAATAATAAGCTGAGGGATATCAGCATGAGGCTACGAGATTTAATGGCTGAAGAAGCGGTGATACTAGAGGCATTGGAAGGCAAGGTGGAAGGAAAAATAGAAAATCAAGATGAAGAGTTCGCCATTAAAGCAGTACACAGCAACTTCTAATCAGAGACAGATGGTCCACCTATCCCTTTGACAGAGGAATTGATAGATAAAATAATGAGGATCAAGGTCCAGATGGAGAAATACAAAGAGACACTGCAGGACAGGAAAAATAAGCTTGATAACAGCAGAGACAAATATGAAGCACATAAGCACGCCATTGTCAAAGCAAAGACTCAAGATGGCGGAGGGATAGATCAGGTTGTGCGTTCATACGAGCAGGTCCGCAGTAGTATGCAGCCCCATATGCAGCCGCGTCATCATCAGGATAGTGAAAGTTTGGAAAGTGATGCACATGATGATGACCCGCATGAATCAGCTGAGGAGCATGATGAAGATACATCATGAAGGGGATAATAGCATAAGTAGTATAGATAGTTGCCAGCTGGCAACTTGTGCAATTTTGTAAAGATTGACAAAGTCAAGTGAATCATGACCGTAGATTTGTATTGATAAATCAGGATTGTAGATCTTTTTGTAACGGATTCCTCACCTTATTCTATAAAAGGTGGTGGAATGCCCTATTAAAACATTTGAAACTTAATTGAAATCTGTTTGCTGAAGTATTCAGGGCTTATTTCAAAGTTATGGCATATGTACATGTCTTTTGCATACTTAATGAAAGAGAAGAGTATTTCGATTACAAATCTTCGTAAATCTTGAGTAATCTGTGTCTAAATTCTGGATATGAGCTTTGATTTGCTGCATCCCTTGGAGTGCTCATCATGTTGCATGTATTGTTTTCATTCCTCATCCTCTGAAGTTTGCATCAACTGTATCTAGCTGTAGAATGTCCTGGTGAACATATGGTTTGATTTCTTCTTGTCATGACAGTATCGAGTATGTATGTGGATCAATAGCTGAAGGTTCAACTTTAAATTGTAGTATTCCTTTAATTTCTTTCAATTTCAGAACATTTCATTATCACAATTGCGAATAATTGATAATCCTAAGTAAATAACACAAATATGTAGACATCTCGTAGGTAATTGCAAATATTTAGCATATTTGAATGCAAAGCATGCACAATTGAAAAATATCATGCAAAGATTGAGGTATTTCTACATCTTTTCATCTAATAACTGCATAATATGACTTCTCTGTAAAGAATTTCTGCAGGAATGTCATGATGATGGCACAATTTCATGTAAGGCCCCAAAATGGAAACAGCAACACACATTAACCTTTGAGTAACTTCAGACGACTAAGACCTAATCACCGGAGACTTGGGATCCTTAATTCTTTGAATTCATAGTATCTTTCAAGATGAATAAAGGTTAATGTGTACTTTTATTCTATGTTTGTTTGTGACTAACATCATGACCAACAGTAACCTATCTAACTGTGTTGCATAGCACTTAGGGAATTGAAACTGTAACTAGAAACCTATTCCAACCTACCTTAACCAGCAAAGAAACTGATCAAACAAAACCATCAACTAGATTTGCAAACTAACACCCCTTTCTAATCAACAACTGATGCATTACATGATTATATATTGTTGAAAGAACATGAAACACATGCAAATATTCAATAGACTATTGCAATGTTTCATGAAAGGTGCAAATAAACTCACTTACACCTTGATTTCGATCAAGCCTATTGTTGTCCTGGACTGGACAAGTGAGCTAAATTTGATCACTTTTAGCTACAACTCCAAAATTAGTTTCTTCTTCAATTGCATCCTCAAACTTGGGTGCAAGCATGACCTCTGGTACTTCAGTGATGCCTCAAAACTAGATAAATTTCTAATTGGATAGCCCCTAGAATGAATAAAACTTGGACTTCCATTGTTGGCTGCTTCACATTCTTCTTGCTTTTCATGGTTGTCCTACTTCATGGCTAAGTCTGGACTATGGAGAAAATAATCTGGATGCTTAGAAAAAATAGCATTACTTTCACCTTGCATAATAAGTTGCCATGTTGATTCCTCCTCCATGGTCAATGGACAATCTTCTTCCACTAGGGTGTCTAACAACTCATTAAAGCTATCAGCTCTTGGAAGGCTCTTAGGTACAACTTGATGCAAAATTTTAATTGATATTTCAGCCTCAAACTCTTCAATACAGCAGTAAGGAAGCTCCTCCAACTAGCTAAGACCTTGCAAATCAAATTCATGAGAATTTTCTTGACTTTAGAGAATGAACTCCTCTCTATTAGGACCATACTCCTCATGTTGCTTTAGCACTTGTTCAAGCTTGTGAACTTGTTGTTTTAGTTCATCATGGTTATCAACTTCTCCTAAAAGGTATGATTCCTTGTCATCCAACATTGAACAAAACTGCTCAATTATACCTATGCACATCTCTCCAAAAAGCTCAACATTAGCTTTCTTATACATAACATGCTCGAATATATCAAAGCTCATAACTTGGAAAATGGTGTCAGGTTCATATTTATGCTCTTCTTCATGGTCCAAAGCTCCATTTTCATACTGATTATTGTTAATCAGCAACTCCTCAGATTGTTTGATGTCCCCTTGCTATTCTAAAACTACTGTTAGAGTGGAAAAACTCACACCTTCTTCATTCCAAACTGTAAACTACTCCTCTCGATCAGTCTCTTTCACCATTTCACTTTGCTATCCTATTGGAACATTTTCACCATCTTTTACAAAACAAGGAAGTTGATAAGTTAGAGCATTTAAAGACACTTCTTAAAAGGTCTTCTCCTATCCAATATTCTTCTGTTCTAATCCATACTCCTCCATAGGTAAATGCAGCAAGTTTATATTTCTACTTTCCTCCATGTTGAGTGAGCTATGCTGGTCAAAAATCTGTTCTTCTTTTGGTTTCTGAATGTTAGGAAGAGTTGAGCTGAAACTAGGAATGGAAAGGGCTGCCTGGGTTTCATACCCTTTTTGGCATTGATAATCTGAGTAAGCTCAACTACTTTGCACCTGAGCCGACAAAAACTTCATTTGCTCCTTTTTAGTAGCTATCTCTCCTTCAAGATTTCTTTCAAACTATTTTTTTTTTTGATAAATGAGAGGGGGGTGAATCAGTTATCTTAATATATTTGACTTTCTTTTCTTCTTCAACAATAAGTGCATTATTAAAACATGTAAGCATACATAACCATGGAAGCAAAATTAAACTCAACACTCATAACATAGTATTTTTGACATGGAAAACCCTATTAAGGGAAAAAAATAATGGGGTGACTAACCTAAGATTTTATTCTCTATTAAAAGATTAAGATAGTACAAAATGGCACTTGCCAATTAGGGCTCACTTCCCAAGCACACTGCTCACAAGAGGCTCACTACCTACAATAGTTTATAGAGAGAAACCAAGTACTTGAACTAATGAGAAGCATCCACATATGATGAGGTTCAGTTCTAGTTAAGCTCAATATACTGATCTATTGCACTTCATTCTTCCTCTACTTTAGTGTTGTTGTTCTATGACATACGGGACCTGTATTGTTATTTCCACACTGCTCTCTACTTTTCTTCGCACAACACAACACACAACACACACCTTCATACTGAAATCAATCTGGTATATACATCTGCATCAATGATTTCATTCATCTTTCTAGTCGGCATCCAGAAAACACAAGATATTTCCAAACTCTAGTCTGTCAGCTGAATCCATGCTTAGTACGTGATGCGTATCAAAAAGATAGTTGAAGAAGTCATCAATCATGTTGGCCAATCATGAATGATACCTCAAGAAACTTGATCACCATCAATATCTCATCTAGATTAAGGTCTGATGCTCTTCCGGTCAGTTCTTCCTCAGTCTTCTCTGCCAAACAGGAACCCAACACTTAGGTGTTCATATCTTTTCACTCTTTCATCACTGAAGGCTCAATCTCTAGAATTTATTAGTCATGGTATTCCTCTTGACTTCCCCAAGTCTGCACTTTATTGAGATAGTTTCTCTGAGAGATCCGGACCTGATTGTCAGACCTTGCTGCATGCTCTGTTCTTGCTCACCGGACCAAAATACTCTTCAATCTGACTTCGGGTATAGACATACCATGTCCTGCAGATGCGTGGGATGGACTTTGTTGCCATTAATGACAATACTCATGAAGCCACACAGTGTCTCTTGCTAATAATCTCCCCCTTTGGCATTGATGGCAACACTTAGTGAAAAATGACTAAGTGTTATAACATACTCCCCCTTGGTTGATGCTCTGTTCTTATGTACACTTTTTTTAGAACTCCCCCTTAGCTAGATTCCACATTTTTCACTGCTCCTCACTCCCCCTTTGACATTAATGGCAAAGGGTAGGATCCGCATACCAAAATTTCCAAAAACAATCTATACTGGCCGCATAAATATATATACATAACATACTTACATATACTGAAGTAAATCTACAAAAGTTGTCTTCAACTGGACAAATTTTGTTGCCCAACTCTACTTCATCCTGTCTAAAATTGAGATGTGACCACTCAACAGGAATGCAAAAGCTTCTGCCCTCTTTAGATATGTCGGATCACTGGTCCAGGCTGTGGTCTGAGCATCAGTTAGGGTCTCATGCATGACCTCTAACTTAGGGATAATTATCCCTCTAAGTTCACCCATCCTACTTATTATATTCTTCCTTTCCGTTTCAAGTTTCTTTAGTTCATTTAGAATGACAATAGTCTGACATTCTTGGTTTATTATGGATGTGGTGAGAGGATCAAAATTCTGAGATAAAATTGACAATTTATCCTCTTGTTCTTTCACTTTCTTCTCAATATCCTTTGTCACTTTAGACCAGGATAAAAAAAATTATATATTTCTCTATCATCTTTAAGAGAATTTTCTAAGCTCTTTATTTCAATATCCATATTTCTACTATCATTTGTTATTAGCCCTTGTACTTTAGAGAATCTCTTACCCAAAAACTCTTTCCAAACTTTCTCTTCTGTTGCTTTCTCTAAAGAGTCAAAATTTGTATTAACAGAATTAACAAGAGATTTTAGATTACTGGATGAGGAGGCCGAAAGATCCTTCTCAAAGGATGGCATGATCTTCTCCAATACACCAGATGCAATCTCAATCAGCTCATAGTCTTCCATGTGAGACTTTAGAAGTTTTTCTTTTGCCTTTGTTGAAGCAAAGGATGCTCTCTTCATTGTTTGAACCGGGGAGAGGGAATCAAAATTGAATGGTCCTTGAAGTAGTTTCAGTTTATCTAATTACATCGTTTCTTTTGTTAGGAAGTCTTTAACTGCTTCTGTAGTGTCTCTTGCCAGAGACAGAGTTTTCTTCCCTTCTGTGGCCTTAGAGCTGTCATCTGGGGTTTTCTCTATCTGATCTTTTTCTCTTCCCTTGACTTCTTCTTGACAGCTTTTCTCATCTTTTCTTTCTTCTCCTTTAGTTCTGGAGTCAGTAGGGGATCCGGAAGAGAGATATTTGCTTCTTCATGGACTCCCTCTTCTAGAATAGAGGAATCCAAGTCCTTAGTCCTCTCCTCACATATCTCCTTTGGATCTTCTACATTTTTCTCGGTAGGTTCATCATCTATGTCCTCTATAACAGGGAGATTGAATTTCTTGAAGGCATTCCAGAGGATGTCTTTAGTTTCTTTTGCCACTTTGTTAGTCTCTCCAAGCATAAGCTAATTCATTCTTGCTTTTCTCTGGAACTCATCCTTGCAATCCTTGAAGATCATGTTCATTTGTTTTGGAGTGATGGAAGGGTAGAGTTGAATAGCTATCTATTCTCGGATCTCTAGGTCCTTTGCCCTAGCATTGTTCTTTCTTATTTCAAGTTCCTTCTCTAGGCTTTTGGGAATTAAGGAGATGATTTCAATGAATGCTTTGTTGTAGATGTTTAGATACCTAACTGTAGCATCTTGTAAGATCTTCTGGTCAGCTTCATTATATTCATCATAAAATTTAGTCATTGGTTTCAAGTTCCCATCCACAGTGATTGATTTGATGATATCATCAATGCAGAGAGTAGGCTTTTCAACAAATTCTTCTGTCTTTTTTTCCTTGCCTTGATCGGTAGAGTATTCACCAGATATTTTCTTCTTCTTCTTCATTTTCTTGACCTCTTCATCTGATTCTGTCTCTTCATCATCCTTCTGACTGATGTAAGACCTTGTGGCCTTTGTCTTAGTTCTCTTCTCTCCCTTTCTGGATGTCCTAACTTTTGATTTTGAGGCTTTTTGACTCTTAGAGGTGGCTGGTGTAGAACTTTTGGAGGATCTAGTCTGGGAGGGGGCTTGCACCGAAGCACTTTCTTTTTTTGTTTCTTGCCTTTCTTTCTCTACCTTTTCCATCTTCTCTCTATTGGCATCAAGTGCCTCCTTTGATATTCCATGCCTCTTGGCAAAATATTCTACTTCCCTTCTCACTTTTCTCTTGATCTCAGGCTATCTTATTTCAACATGAACTTTTACACTCAACTCTTGGAAGGTTCCACACCTTTCTGCCTTAGGGTCCTTGGGCTGACTTAGTAGGTGTTGGACATGTAGTTCCAGAATTTTATCATCAACCTCATACCCCATTGGCATAATCCAAACTATCCTTGGCTCCACTGCTTCCATTAGACATTGATTAGTGTCTACCATAAAGCACACTATATCCTTGTACTTCTCAACCAATGATTGGGGGATTCTTTCTCTGGCTTGCATCATACTTTGAAATTTCTTGAAGTATCCCCAGAGAGTCATATTTTGAGCCTTGGGATCACCAAGCCCATGCATGTAATCTCTGATTTGAATGGCAACTGGTCTGTCATTTTGCCATACCCAACCACTAGATCTGGGTAGCTCATTCATATAGTAGAAGAATAGGCAAAGTATCAAGCCACCATACTTGAATGATTGTTTTTATCCTTCTTTATTTTCTGTAAATTCTCTAATAGTTGGTTTAGGAGAAGCTCACAAAGATCATAGTCAGCATTTTCTCTTAGCACCTGATAAGCAGTGTAAATTGCAGTTTCAGGTACTAATTTTTCCCTGCTGGAGTGATATATCTTGTAACCAATTATCATCGAGGCAAACTTGATATCCGGATCAGTGATATCTTCTATTGTCATTGCTCTCTTGTCAAGTTTTGATCCAGTAGCCTCACTCACAGTTTGGTTTTTGACAGATTTGAGAACAGGTAACCCACCAGATGAGTGCAATCTGGTTACCACCCTAATTGCATCCTTGGTTATCTTGAATGGCCTCATGTATTCTACTCAAAACATACCAGACACAATCATCTTCAGCAAAATAGGGGAAATGAATGCAATGTCCAAAATGCTTATCCCGGATGGCCTTGTACTGAGGTTTGAGTTCAAATGATTCATCCATCAATTCCTTGTGGTAGATATCCATCAGCTTGGATTCCCCAAATTCTTTAATGTTTACATGTATGAAAACCCTAACATCTTCTACATGCAGAACTCCATGTGGAATGCTAGAAAATGTGCCTAGGGGATCAACTTCTAGGGATTTATAGGGATGTTTTTTGAATTTAGGGCACGGCCTATTAGTGATCTTCACAACATTTAGAGTAGCCATCTTTCAAATATTTAGAGCAATATATTCAAGAGCGGAAAATATCTTTTATGCTTCTAGGATTCACGATATGAGCCGGATCAGATTGCTGGATGAATCGACTTCTGCAGTTGATCTTTGAGAGGTTTGAGACAATTTTGTTGCAGATCTCCTTCTCTCTTCTTCTCGAATGTAAATGTGTAAATTTTCAATAAGAGAACCCTTATATTTCTATGCAAACCCTAATTCCACATTGCAATAAATGCACAACTTAAGTCATTCAGGTTGCCTTGTTCTCCTTGTTCTGAGAAAGATCTTTTCTGGATCACTGAGATGCACTTAGAGTTATTCTCGGTGATTATTGACAATCTATTTTCCTTTCTCCAATCATTTCATCTATCCGTAAATCAAGATTCCTTAATTTTGAATCATACATGATCTAACTGTGAAAATCCTGCTTCTTACTGGATGACTATTAAACTGATTAATCATGGATGATTAACCTTTTCAAACTCCTGTGGATCTTTCAAATCTTTACCAAGGGTTATTTAGATGTTTCTCTGAGGGCCCTTTTAATTCGCAACCTTCCATGTGCCAATTTCAGGCACCAGTTGACTGGCTGGGGGAACTTGTTTTCTTTTGTGACTCCCCCTGATCCATAGCTCATCTATTTAGTTTCTGGAATGAATATCAGCACTAGATTTTGGTGTGAATCCATCCCCAACATTTTATGTACTTCTCTTCACCCAAATCTTGTTCATCTCCCTTTGAATTTCATCTGCATTCACTTTTCCTTTTCCTTTGTCTTGGTTTTGATTATGATGTACCAGACCCTTTTTGTCCTGAATATTACTTCTACAGAATTTAGCAATATGACCAGATCTATTGCAATTGTAGCAAACAACATTTCTTTGCATATTTGACTGGTATCCTCTTGATCTACATTGATTAGCCATATGTCTCATTCTATTGCATGCAAAGCATCTACCATTGAATGAATTGTTCATTTGCATATTTCTACACTCTTGAGATTTGTGACCATACCTTTTGCAGTTAAAACACTAATCAGAGAAGGATGAATTAGTCTGATTCATTCTTCTTCTGCACTGATTTGCTTTATGGCCAAAATTATTGTAGTTGTGGCAGTATCTATTAAAGGATGGATATCTTTGAGCATTTGGTTGCCTTACCGGAGGTCTTCTAGGCCTGTTTCTTGGATTTCCTGATCCAGAGTTCTTCTAACCAGATCCAGAGCTTTCCCCTTTCTCATACCCCAAGCCTTGCTTGTCATCTACCCTCTTTTGGCTTTCAAGAAGAACTTCAAGTTGAACAGAGCTTATCTTGAATTTTTCTTTGTATTCATTTGTTGTTTGAAGATCCCTTTTAAGAGTGTCTATCTGATTCTCAAGTTGTTCCTCATTGTCTCTAGCTTCTTCAAGATCAGATTCTAGATGCCTGATTATTCTATCCATTTTGTGGCAGTCTTCTAACTTCTCCTTGAGAGATTGTTTTAGATTATCTTCACTTTTTCTTTTCTCTTCAATTTCTTGGGTGAATTTCATAACTCCTGATTCCATTTCATGTCTTACCATATTTACCTCTTTTGATAACTTCTCACATAACTTGGTTTTCTCATTCAGATCTTCATTAGTATCATTGGCTTCAATTTGACTTGCTAATTGTTGAAGCAGTTCCTTTCTTTTCTTCATTGAGATACTTAGTTTTTCTTTGAGTTCATTTATGAAATCATCAGCTTGTTGGAGTCTTTCCCTTAGGTTATTGACTTCAGAGTGAGATTGCTCAAGATCATCTAGGGCAGACTGAAGTTGTTCCCTCATACCATACATATCCATTGAGATTCCCAGATCTTCCTCAAGCTATTAGGCTCTGTTAGGAGGAACTTAGCTCTGATACCAATTGTTGATAACTGAGAGGGGGAGGTGAATCAGTTATCTTAATTTATTTGACTTTCTTTTCTTCTTCAACAATAAGTGCAATATTAAAACATGTAAGCATACATAACCATGGAAGCAAAAATAAACTCAACACTCATAACACAGTATTTTTGACGTGAAAAACCCTGTTAAGGGAAAAAAACCACGAGGTGACTAACCCAAGATTGTATTCTCTGTTAAAAGAATAAGATAGCACAAAATGGCACTTGCCAATTAGGGCTCACTGCCCGAGCACACTGATCACAAGAGGCTCACTGCCTACAATAGTTTATTGAGAGAAACCAAGTACTTGAACTAATGAGAAGCATCCACATATGCTGAGGTTCAGTTCTAGTTAAGCTCAATATACTGATCTTCTGCACTTCATTCTTCCTCTACTTTAGTGTTGTTGTTCTATCAAATACCAGACCTGTATTGTTATTTCCACACTACTCTCTTCTTTTGTTCACACAACACAACACACAACACACACCTTCAAACTACAATCAATCTAGTATATATATCTGCATCAATGATTTCAATCATCTTTCTAGTCGGCATCTGAAAAATACAAGATATTTCCAAACTCTAGTCTGTTGGCTGAATAAATGCTTACTAAGTGATGCGTATCAAAAAGATAGTTGAAGAAGTCATCAATCATGTTAGCTAATCATGAATGATACCTCAAGAAACTTGATCACCATCAATATATCATCTGGATTAAGGTCTGATGCTCTTCCGGTCAGTTCTTCCTTAGTCTTCTCTGCCAAACAGGAACCCAACACTTAGGTGTTCATATCTTTTCACTCTTTCATCAGCGGAGGCTCAATCTCTAGAATTTATTAGTCATGGTATTCCTCTTGACTTCCCCAAGTCCATACTTTACTGAGATACTTTCTCTGAGAGATCTAGACCTAATTGTCAGACTTTGCTACATGATCTGTTCTTGCTCACTGGACCAAAATACTCTTCAATCTGACTTCCGGTATAGACATACCATGTTCTGCGGATGTGTGGGATGGACTTTGTTGCCATCAATGACAACACTTACAAAGCCACATAGTATCTCTCGCCAATATTTTTGTCATCCACTCTTAATCATAAACAATGGATTGCTTAGCCAACTCTTGCTGCTGCAAGATAATCTTTTTCTACTTCTCGATGTCAACCAACATCCAATACATGTGTGAGAACTCCTTACTAATGTCACTAATCTTCATAAGTTCAATCTTTTGGCTCAAATCCCACAAAACATAGTCAAACTTTTGGATCAGATCTAACACATTCTAGTAAGGGTGTTCTTGAGGCTGATTGTGTGAATAATCATGCTGGTTGGCATAAAAAACCTCATCTTAGGGTTGAGATTGATCATATATCAGCTGATATTGAGATTGAGCAGGGATGGGAGGGTGAAAAACATGATAGGATTGCTGGTAATCTACTATTACATGATCGTTTGGGATAAAACCAGCAAGTTGTTCAGTCTGATATGATTGGTAAGGGGGCATATATGCATGATTTTCATGGAATGTAGGTGAAAAACCATCACAGTACTGATAACTAGACATTGCAAGAGTAAAACATGAAACATAGGTAAGTATAGATAACTAATTTGGAATGTATATAGACAACAAGGTCTTGAAACACTAATAAATGAGTTATAACACCAAATAGAGTCACTAGGTGCCGAGAAAATATTTTCAAATGGTAGAAAACTAACAAGTAGCACCAACCTCATTAGTTGCTTGTACCTAGACTGCTAAAACCATCTAATTCTTCACTTGTAGAGTCACGAGGTGTGTAAATATTGCCTCCAAAGGCTGATGTTGTTGACATACACACCAAATATCAATAATGAATAGAGGACTCGTGGACTATAATAGTTCAATTGGTCCCACCGATCGTGCCAAAATTGTTGTCAATGAGATTTTCACCCTATTAAACATGAAGTTTAACAATCTATTGAAACATGGGAAGACCTCTAAAGTTGTGGGTAACTTTAAAAGCAGAGATCAACCTCCGGAGAAGGCCAGCTTCCTATGCTTATCACCTAAAATACATTCTATCCTACTGCTTTGACAAGGAAAAGGGTAAAGAAGAGATTGCATAAAAATGAAATCTATGACTAAGGTGATGCACTAAAACTAACTAGGACCTGCAAACACAGCTTGCATACACAATTTCAACAATGACTGAATTTGGTTCACACAACTCACTTTCATATGTCTTTGCATAAGTACTTCATAAAGAGGTTAAAATGTTTAAATATTTAGAAGGAAAGAAGTTTCACAACTAAAAGTATTTGCACTCTTAACACAGATTATAACCTGCAAAACCATACCTTTCTACAAAAAGGTGCTTGGCTTGAGATAGAATCGCAAGGAAATAAACAATACTTCACCAGTAACTTGATCAATCAATAAGATACACACAATAAAGCATAAAGTGGGAAGGAAAAATACTCATAATTATTGATGTCCAAGGTAATCACTGGTATACATGTTCCAAAATGAATGAATTACAAACTCACAAAATCTGAGCAAGGATGAAAATCACAAGTCTCTGAAATCTGCATGTAATAACTAAGTACAAAAGAGTCACAAAAGTGACTATATCCACCACTATCCAAGTGGTTCCACAATACAAGGAGTCTGAAACTGATTGGGGTCGGATGCACATAAAAAGCTTGAAATATAGTGCCTATATCCTCTCCAAAAGTGTCCATAATGCAAGAAAAAGTCCATCAGAACTTAGTCAAACATGAAGAGTCATGAAAACAAGTCCAAAAGGACTCTAAAAGTAGTAAAACACTCCTAGATACCCTCCAACAGTCACCCAACTACTAACTGTCCTCAAGACCTAGTCTATCCTTCCCTCCAAGGCAAAATAAGATGCTATATATATTTGGCATGTGTCTGCCAACTCCTCCACACTCCAACTATATTCTTTCAAAGTCAATAAAGTCTCACTCCATTACTCTCCTTTGTATTAAAAGGTAACAACAACTCTCAAAAGATTTATAAGGTCATCATTTTGAGGTTATTGTATTACATTATATAATATATGCACTTGGAAAGAATGAAAATGAACATGGCCAAAAGGCACCGAAGTGCACACTATAATAAAAGGGAAACAAAAGACTTTACAAAGTATTCATATATATCAAAGCCACCTCGTGGCATTACCTAGGCATTACACTCTTAATGTCTTGACCACAGTCAATTTTAAGTTATGCAAAATAAAATGCAAAAAGAAAATAAGGCCCATCGACCTTCTAGGGTTATGAAACCCTAGATGACAAAAAGAGACTTTTGAAGTTCATCTTACATTTTTCACTTCTTGAAAACTTGCTCTACTATTTCTCCACCACCAACATGAGGTTTCATGCTTGAGTTTTCTGTAGATGATTCGAGGCATTTTGACTACATTTCTTGACATTTCTGCTCCAAAAACTAAAGGTAAGCATGATTAAGTCCTTTTTCTGAAACAACACTACAAAAATTCATCATTTTTGCTGCCTTTTACCACTGTATATGTTGTAAATGCTCATTTTCTGTGATGGCTGTAATTTTGGTTTCATTACACACATATATAACTGTCTTTTTTTTTCAAATATGATGCTACAGAAAATAGCAATATTTGTCATTTCTGTTGCTTTTAGATTCTCTTGTTTGTGATTCTTTCCTGAATATGGCTTGGTTATGTCAAGCAATAATGAAAATGAAGGTCATTTTATTAGGGTTTCTAGATACCCTCTCGAACATGGAAGAAAATAGTAGTTGAAAATGACTTAGAAACCCTTCTAGTCATCTCTGAAAGTGAAATAACATAGTGACTTTTCTTCTTTTCTATCATTTGGAAAAAAGAAACTAGGGTTTAGTCAGAAAAAATAAAACCCTTATTCTATTATGAATAGCCATGAAATGATAACAGCAGTTGCTCTGGTTTTCTTCTGCAAAAATAAGGCATTTTTGCTCCCTTTCTAGCACTAAAGAATGAAGGTTTTTAACTTAGGATTTTGATGACTCAAACCCTCATATTCACACCTTTTTGTAGACATTTTCAAACCTCCTGTAGCTTTTCACTGTCTTCATCTTCTGAGTTTAAAAGACTCCATCTATCCATACAAGCCTGTATATGACCTCTAATAGGTGGCACATGACTACTCCTTTTATATGGATTATTTATGACTGTTGCTCTTCTTTGATGACTATGTAGGTGAGTATTTGTTGTTGTGTCTTCTATTCCTCTGTAGACTAGTAACAATTACCTATACATGACTGTTGTTGTCTTGTCTCTTATGAAAGTCACTGTCTCCTTCATAATCTTCCTCATGGACCTTTGCATGACGGAGATGATTGTCCCTTTGACTATTTTTTATACCTTCTCAGAACTACTCTAAGAATGTTCATTGCATTGTTTGCTTCATTTCTACCTATTGATCTGTTATGTAATCTTTATTGTTCCTTGGATGGGTTAACTATTCTTGGATGACTGTTCCCTTATATCTGCATTCTCTTGGCACATTCTAGTGAATGACCCTAAAACTATCTTAGATCACTTTGATCATTCTTTTCATCACTTTTTGGATAGTCCTCATAACTTTTGTGGTCTCTACCCTATTATAACAGTTAATGATGACCTTTTCTATGGGTTGTATAACAGTCATACACTGTTTGTTACACCCATTGACTTGTTGACAATGTCTCGCAGTCTATTCCTTCTCTGGTGTTCTCTATCCATGTTGATAGTCTTTATGTTTTCATGCTCAAAGTAGACAAAACATCTATATGCCTTCTACTGGAAGACAAATATTGAAATGGATCTCTACACAGTACATGTATGATTGCTCTAGTTCATTGTTTGTATTAGCGTCCCAATTTGTTGCTTCTTGAAGACTCTCCTCTTGATTGTGACTGCCATCGAGATTTCAAAAGATTTCTCTTTTCTTGCTATTGTTCCCTTTTCCCTTCATG
Organism: Cunninghamia lanceolata; assembly: GCA_027924645.1. NCBI lineage: Eukaryota > Viridiplantae > Streptophyta > Pinopsida > Cupressales > Cupressaceae > Cunninghamia > Cunninghamia lanceolata. The sequence continues at coordinate 6,598,501 of BSBN01000531.1, read as the reverse complement.
CACCCTATTTTGTATCTTTGTATTTGCCATGTGCACTTTGTGTCTTAATAAGGGTTTTATAAAAACAAACCCCATATTCATTTTTCAACAATCAGTCATAAAGTGTAACTTTGTTGCTCTTAAAAAGTTGAAGATACCTATCCATATTTAACTGTTAGTGAGGAAATTTTTGTCAGAGCTTTACATTTATGTAGCAGCATATCATTGATAAACTTCATATGCTTTGATCAGTATCATCTCTATAAGCTTTATTTCTTGAAAACATTGATGTCGCTCAGAAAATTTGGTGTATATGCCATAGAACACATTCTGGCATCCACTTTACATTTAGAATGTCTGTGATAGCATATATATATGCATTAGCTACTCCTTGCGATCATCTAATATGACTGCCATACCTTTGTTTGCTATATTAGCATCAGCTCTTCTTTTATTCTATAGCAATCAGGTATTAACAAAGCAGTTCATCTTTCTCTATATATTTGAAACATGAACATGACTCTATCTTAGGCATATTAGCAGTCTAGTATAGCTACACTTGTATCATTTTGAATTCACCCTTATTGATAGTTGTCATGGTTTATCATTGTGTCTACTGTAGCATCCATTCTACACTTGTGATCTCTGCAGCACCATTACATATTCATAACTATGGCTTTTACTTAAATAGCATTATCAATGCAGCATTTATTCTTTATGGAATGAGATCATTGTGACTATATTACTGAGGCTTATGATTTGAACTTTCCTGACATGACATTTGCTTATGGCACTCACTGTATGAGATTCTCTGTATTTATCTTTGCATTTCTTCTCCATGGTACTATCACAAGGACATGCTAATATACAAACTCTTTAGACTGTATCTTCATGGCACAAGATCATTGTGACTGTATTACTGTCCTAATAGTGCTGATTATTGTGACAGCTCCTAGATCTTTTGAAACTACCTTGCTGACTGTACATTATCTTCGAAGCATTCTAATAGTGACTTCTACATGAAGTTCATAGCATTCTCATTGGCTTCTACACTCTGTCAATAAAGTCTATAGGTGTTTAAAATTGACAAAGTGTAGAAGTTCTAAAATATAGTTTTGTCTTTAATCATGATACAAAATGTCTCTTGAAACATGATAAAAGTGAAACTCAAGGAAAATGATATAGCCAACCTTGACTGATTCATACTTGATGATTGTTCTCTCTGTTCACACAGTCTATACTCTGCATCTGATGAATACATATGAAATGCTTCTGTAACACTTATGAGCTAGGCTCAACCCTTGTGGGAGCCACATTTTCCCCACTCATAATATAAACTGGTGAATCACTCAGAAACATAATTTCACCTATATTTATACATGAAGCAAACTTGTTAGAAAAATAAATGCACACTTTGGATGTGTTTGATGACTTGCTTGTTTTCTAGGACATCCAAAGTATACATTTCTTGTTTAATGCATTTGAGGATCAATTTATACATGCATAGGTACTTGTTCATGTCAGGTTAGGGACCATTCATTGCTTAGAGTATTACTCTAACATCACTCTTTTGCTAGATGCACGAACTAGAGATGACATGAACTAGGAAGGACAAAGACAACTTGGGGCAACAAGAGAACACACCTAAACCAGAACCAGTCATTCTTAGGAAATGACTAGCCTCTATCCTTACATGCACTTTTACTTTCATTTACTTATTCATGTATAAATTATTTCTTCAATTTCATTGAATAAGAAAGTTAATCTCACGGCTTGTGTGAGATAATGTACATTTTACATTCAATAAAGACTATTTATTTGTTCAAAAAAGATTTATATAAATCTTTCTTATATTACATGCACTTGGATAATTGCAGTAATTTAATAAACATAATATTTTGAATTATTTCATTTATGCACTTGAATGTAATGTATGAAGGATTAGATGAAATGTACCTTTTAAGCTTTGGCTCAAAGCTCTATTTGAATGAGCTGTAGTGAAATTTAGGTAACAAGACCTACTAAACTTTTAGATAGGATTAGGGACTCTAATAGGAGTGAGGAGGAGATGGATGTTTGTAGATTTTGGGCTTTGCAAAAGGCTAGACACTAATCCTTATCTAGACAACATTTTGACAAGATTTCAACTTAGACAAGCAACAAATTTTATTAGTACCTTCTAGACTTAGATCAAAGATGGCCAACAAGATAAAACCTTGGTTTTTCTCAACTAGTGAGTGTGTGTGCTTTTTACCTTTCTTTTTTATTTTCTCTGATAGATGTCACTCTCATAGCTTTGATCTTAGATTTATCTCCACTCAAGAGTATGAACATTAGATATCTTCTCTTTCTCACTCTTTTTTGTATTTATCTATCTTTATATATAGGTGTGTGTGTGTGTGTGTTTTCTCTCTCTTTTTTTGTATTTTGCAATTTCTTTTCTAATTCTCTCATTCTGTTAATACTTTGATGATTTTTTCTTTTTGGTTGCTCTGGTACTCTCTCTTATGATCTCTCTTTTTATATTTTTCTCACTCTTGTTTTTTATCTCTTGTTTCAATTCACTCATATTTTTTATTGCTTCCTATAGAGTTATGATCCCCCTGACATTTTTGGCTAGGAAAGATAAGGGGCTAAGTGCCACCAAGGGTTTTCACTATCCATTCAAACTTCCCTTCTACTAAGGAGTGGGGAAGGTCTAATTGCAAGCTTCTATTGAGTACTATAGGTTTGAATACTAACTTTTCTTAGACTTAACATTATGTTTTGTTAAGACTGGGATCAGTGTGAAGCTAAGAGCTAGTCTTTGATTAGAACCATTGGGTAATGTAATAGGGGAAGAGTGATATGCAATAAACATGATCATAGGGGATCTCAAAGGCTCAGAGGATCAACCTATATCTAAGCAACCTTAGACTTCTTACTAGGACAAAGATCAAATGAGAACATGTCACTCACAAATGCAAGATGAAAAAGAATGAAAAATGCAAATTTTTATTTTTTAAAGATTTTATGTTTTTTATGGATTTTTAAGATTATTTGATTTTTTTGGATTTTTCTATTTTTAATGATTTTTTTGGTTTTTCAAACAAAGTATTTCTTGAGGTAGAAGGCATTATCTATAGATCACCAAACTCTTCACCTTTCATAGTGCACAAAAGATACGCACCATTTCTGACATCTTCTTTGATCATGTAAGGGCCTATCCAATCTTCATGAAATTTTATTTTCTTAATGTGTTTCTTATTCTTTGTACTACCCTTCTTGAGGATAATTTCTCCTATTCTATAAGGTCCTAATGTATTGTTCTCATCTTGTGTATTTGGCTTTGTGACTTCTTGAGGTAATGTCATATGAACCAAGGATTCAAAGGCATGTTGATGAGAGAGACTCCAATACAAAACTCTGTCACAATTCAAAAGCTCAGTGAGCAAGTAAAACACATCTCGCATATAGATTTTTACTTCATCACACTCCTAGATACTTTTTAGAAATTGAAACAACTCAAAAGAAGTTTGTGGCTTCATTTTCTCATGTGGGGGACCAAAACTTATACTTGTCTTTCCATTTGGTTTTGGTCATAAATCCATGGAATATCCCATATATTTATCAGGTAACTCTAGGATAATAGGATTTTCTATTCCTATGGTTATCTACATCTTGTGTTCTTTACAAAATTCTCCTTTGCTAATCTCATCTTTGTCAAGGAATGTTTTGATCATTTCAATTTGGAATAGAGGTGCTCCCCATGTATCAATATCATTGGATTATAATGATGTCAAAGAGGAAGGTTGTTCTTCTAAGTTGGGAGCTATAAAAGCTCTAGATGAAGCCTCCAAAGAGTTTGTTGACTCATTATCAACTGAATTGACTTATTCATGGTTATTAGATTTCACCTATGTTGGAGGTGTCCATGGCATATAGCTATCTTCAAAAGGTGAAAGTGGTACATAAGGATTACTTTCTTCCTAAGTTTGAGGTATGTATGACTCACTTGACAACTTTTATTTTGGTGGTGTCAAAGGAGTATAACTTTCTGATGTTTATTCCTCAGGATTTGCAAAGGCATGTGGATCTATCTCTTGTAAGTCTAATTTTTTAGTTTTGAACTCAGGTCACTTCATCTTTTGGTGAACTTCAGTTATGCATGGGGCAATTTGATTGATCCTTTCTTGTTCATCTTTGGGAAATACATTAATCATGAAAATATCTAAATGGAATTGCATAGGACCATCCTTTTCCAACCATTCGATGATTTTGTTTGTAGTCTATTAAAGGACTAACTCTCTTTGTTTCAACGAATCCTTTCTTATAGGTTCTTATTTTTGTGTTATTTACCATTTCATTAAGTGGTTCAATCTTCTTTACTCATATTAATTGCGGGGTCAAATCTAGAATAGAGATAAATTATTTTTTGATAGCTCATAATCAATAGGAATACCTCTCTTCTTCTCAGTCACATCTATCTTGATCATACTAAAAGGTTTAGGATCTTCCTTCACAACATATATCTTTCCAAGATGTAGAAATTAAACCTCTTGAAATAATGTGGAGAGTATTGCATTATTTTTATCTATCAACAGTCTTCCCAGTAATAGTTTATAACTTCCATCCTTATCAATGACATAGAATATTGTGGGAACAATTTTGGGTCCCAAGGAAATTGATAGCGTGATCTTTCCAATCATTGTTGCTTTTATATTGTCATAACCTCTGAGGGTATCTCAGCACATTGTGATAGTCATGTGTTCATATCTCATCATTTCCAATAGAGAAAATGAAATTATGTTTACAATGGCTTCATCATTAATCAGTTTCCTCTTTATACATGTGTCGTAAATCCATACTTTTAGATACAAGGTCGGATCTCCTTTATTGGTTAACTCAAGCTCATAAGGCATTTATTTTAAATCAAAGAAGAATCTTGGGTATTGTAATTCAACATTTGGCAGGTTCATATTGAGATCAACTTGATTGATTTGTTTATTAGGAGGAGTGATTTAATCTAGATATTTCAACCCTATTTCATTCAAAAGAGATAACCAATATGATGGAAAAAATTTAAGATCTATGAAAGAGATGTGGGCATATGGTCTGATTGGAGTGTGTATTAGTTCTACGGTTGAAACTATCCCTTTATGAAGTTCCATTTTTTGTTCATTATTAGGTTCAATTTCTTCCTCATGTAATATTTCCACTAATCCTAACATCCTTGTCTCTACTTTTGGTCCTAGTTGGACATGGATGTTTGTCTCCGAGGCGTCTGGAGGATTAGTTGACCTTGAATTTATTGTGTTGTGATTGTTGGCCTCATTGTTCCTATGTACTGGAAAGGGTTCTTGAAATATCTTCATATATACATTCTATAGCATGATAGGTTCTTGTGTCGATTTGTTATTGTTGTTTAGTGTGACCTCTTTTGGATTTAGGAACATCTCAATGAATAATGATTGTTGATCCTCAAGCAATCTTGCGATGAACCTATTATATTATTTACATAATTCGGTGCTATGCCCCTTTTCCTATGGAAAGAACAAAATTGGTTGTATTCATAAGGAGGGCGTTCATATATATTATCATTCTAGTTTTTATTCCATGACTATTGGTTATCTCTTTGGTAGTATCCATTGTTACGAGATTGATCTATTGCATTAACATTGGGAGGGAATTAGTCTCTTTCATTCTAGTCATCCCTCACCTTGTTTCTTACTAGGGGTTGATGTGTTACCCCATCCGTGGTCGCATTTATGTTGTTCTTTAAAATTTTAATAATGGAGTTATTGTTTCCTCCATTGTCATATGTTTGTGTTATCAGTCATTCGTTCATGACATAGGTTCTTCACCCACTATCAATGGCAACTTGGTCAATTCATAGCACACTCTCTTCCTTAGGATTTATAGCATAATTATGTACTTGACTATCCCTATTAAGGGCATGCAATAAAAGGTCACACAATTCTTTGTGGTCCATGTTCAGGGCACTTGTTTATGAGTAGTCTACTTTTCTCCATCATGTAACAAAATAGGCCACCAACTCATTTACGTATTTCTTCATAGTTAGGAAAATTTGCAAATTCCTATTTTGATAAGTTTATTCATGTCAAATTCCATGAAAAAATCTCCTATAATTTGGTGAAAGGAATGGATTGAAGCCTCAAGTAATCAATAATACCAATACAAGGCAATTCTTTCAAGTTTTTTTATAAAAATTCTCATGATAATTTCATCCCAAGGAACGTGCTTTGAGATTGCGAGGTTGAGAGCATCAACCCCATTGGTTGATATTGATATTCATTCATAGAAACGTGATTTGGTTAATAATTTTGAATGGTTTTTAATTTTTTCATTGTATGATTTCGATTTGGGAAGGTCTCATTACTTTCATTTCATGACTAAAAGTTTAAGTATGGAGGGTTTTGAGATTCCCCCTCATCTTGTTTCATTCTATTGTTGCGAGTATTGTCATGTGTTTTTGTTTGTTTGTCCTAAAGAATTTACTCTATTCCTACAGCCTCTAATGTCCCGATTTTGTTGAACTATTGTTTCTATGAGGTTTGTAGGAGTAGCACCTCCTATTCTTTATGTTTCTTTCTTTTGTGGATTTTCATGGTTGACTCCACTTAGTTGTTCCCTTAGGGTATTCTCTCATTGTTCTTCTCGGCAAGCAATATGCAAGGCTTCTTGAGCCTCTTTAGCCTCTTGTAAATGTCTTTCAAGGCATCTTACTTCATTGTCTAAATGTATTGTCGAGTTACTTGTTGTAGGTTGATCCACTTGGTTGATTTATGATCTCACTGGCACCTTTTATGCTCTAGAATGTGTGGTTTAAATTATTGTGCCTTATTCCCATGTGGGATTGTTAAATGTGAGAGAACAATGAGGTTCTATTTTGTCATTTTCATAGTCAAAGTCTTCATAGTCAAATAAATTGGTAGCTAGTACCATTGGGTCAGGTGGCACATACATGTCGAAAGATGGTGTTTCAAGTTCTCTAGAAGGAATGTTCCCGGGGTTGGCTTCAAATTCCATCATATTCAGGGGTGCCTTAAACTCCACAAAATAAATGGAATAAATAAATATGACAAGAGTGATAGTGAAAATGAATGCGATGGTGATGAAAGGAAATGGATGTGAAAATGATATGAAAGTGATGGTGATGCTTGATCAGAAATTTTTGTTGTTCACGTCAAGTTCACCAAATTATGTATGCTCTGAAACGTGAATTAAGCACAACATGAATGAGTTGGCATCGATATCACACATGAAACTCTATCCTTTATATAGGTGACCTAAAAGCCACTCTCACCCTCGTGGAAAAATCCAGTCGAGTGGAGGAGAGACCCAAGGGTGGTTCTATGTGCGTGGAAGCAGAACTTCATAGAGAGCAATTGGCTAGTCTGCGAGCCTAGTATGGATTGATATTTTATGAGCTCTTTTTATGGATATTGTGGTGGAGATAAGTATATGAACTGAAGGGTCACTAATCCTATGTCTTCTATTAGGATTTCTCAAGTTCCAACGTATAGGTGTAGACTATTTTTCTCATTGATGAGTCTAGAGCGTTGAAACCTATCCTCTTCATTTTAATGTGTTATTGTATGATATCTCTCTATTGGAAGATCCTAAGACTATTTTCTTGTTCTTCTATGGTTTGTTAAGCGTGTTGTGGACTTGGGTGGATTTCATCTATCTCTTCAAGAATATCCTTGATCCAATTCCGTCTAATCTCTAGGCACATCGAATACTTGGGAGAGAGATTGTTAACAAAGTGTTTACCTATTTTGACTTGAGCTTACTTTTGTTGACTTTGACTTAAGGCTAAACATTTGTTTTGCTTTCATTTCAATGTGAATTGTGAAATGTACCTTGTGATGGAATCAAGAGTCTGACCTTGTGGAATGTACCTCGTGATGTAATCAAGGGCTTTTCTTTAAGTTTCCTAATGTTTTTTTGTGTTTTTGTATGAATGCAAAACACTTTTGGTTCCTTTTCCAATTTGCATATAAAAGTTACCTAATTAGCTAGAAATTGAAATATGAAATGTAATTAATATGATTTTTCCAAATGCAATTAATCCTATGTTTTTGGTGTTTAGTGGAACAATTTTGAATCTAATCTAGAAATTGAAATTGCTTGAATGAAATGTAATCTATGCATTGCAATGAATCCACTCTAAACAATGATAATTTAATTAAATCTAAACAAGTCCTATCAAGGAAATATCAATGCAAAGATTACTTATCCAAGAGCAAATTTGTCATTTATTTAACTACAAAAGCATGGAAAAATTGGATTCTCTTTGGTGCATGAGCTTGGTGTATCCTCAAAAGTCCTTGTGTGGTAACCTCCTTTCCTCTGCAGCAACGGGGATCTCTTCTTGGAAATAGGGACAAAGAAGCAATTGATTGAAAATGGGATTGATCTTTGAAATCTATAATGGATGAATTGATCTATTGAAGCTATTGAAGCACTATGGCTTGGCTTTTTCAAAAGCTATTTACGAGCGTAACAACACTATTGAAGATTTTGAAATCTTGGCAACTTAACTATGAAAGAAAAAGGCTCATAAGTCCTACAAAAGCATAAGCATCTATGGAGAACAAAAAGCAAAGTTGGGTATAAGTCTACAACAATTAATTTTCCTCCCCTATTGCATATAAGAGGGAGTTATAGGTTGGGAGAGCTCACAAAGGGTGGAGCTAATTGAAGAGATAACTCAATTAATTGATGAGTTAATAGAATTTATTGAGGAGTGAATAGGCCTGATTAGGGAGTGAACTGGGCATGAAAACTTATCACTCAAGGAGGAAGAAGAGTTAGCATGAGAAGAAAGGGAGATAAGAATAGATGTGTGGGATCTAATAATAGAGTGATTGGGAGTGTAGAAGGAGTTAGAAATAGACTAGACTCAATAAGGGTCAAATAGCCATGCAAACTAGAGGCAAAATGGAGCTAATTTGGGCCCAAATTGAAGAGAACTTCACATGTATAAACATGATTGGGTCACCCAGTTTGATAGTAGGGTCACCTAGGGGAGATCCTAGTTTACCCCTATTGAAAGCACAAGACAACTGAGACGGGGGGTGAATCAGTTGTATCAAAAACTTCAAACCCTTATAAACAAAATCACATCCACATTAGTTCACTTAAACCCTTAATCTGTTATGAAGATTAAACATGAAGAACAGATAATAGAAACTTAAACAAATCAACACCATGTACAAGAGAACACCATATTTTTATGTGAGAAACCCTAAAAGGGAAAAACCACAATGAGGATTAGCTCACAAAATAATGTACTAGCAATACCAAATTATAAAAGGCTCACTGCCCAAAACAAAGAATGCTCACTGCAACAAGGCTTACTACCCAGAGGGTTAACCACCCAAAGGGCTCACTACCCAAGGACTCACTATCCAAGTGGACTCACTGCCCACTGAGAAAGAAAGAAAGAAGAGAAGGATGGCTCACTGCTAGCATTTGAACTGATATAATTGCATCAAACCTATGCATGAAGTTTAGTTCCAATGAAACATAATATACATCTCAACATCAACATCTTCACAACAACACTAAAAATAGTAAGACCTTCTACTCACTGCATCTGATAGCCTAACACATGAAAGCTCTAACTGCACTTATCAAATTCACATCATATCATCATCTCCCCTTGCACACACATGCATCCATGAATCCTTGGCACTTATTTATACCACCATCAGTCTTGAAAACATTCTCCAAGGTTGGCAACACAATCTACAATCCTTGAAACAATCTCCAAAGTCGGCAAACTCACAATAATTGAATTAGGTTTGGACCTAAACATTCCACGGTACAAAGGAATGAAGGAAAACTACTTTACACCTTAGCTTGGACCTCAATCCATTCAAGCACACTACTCAATACTCGCATAACCACCGAATCAATTCCATAATCAACGTAAATATCCAAGGTCGGCCAAACAGCATAAACATAAGAAATTCTTGATTACATGCTTCCACGATCACAACCAAAACTTGTGGACCACACACAAGGATTTAAAAGAATCTAGAAACATCCATAAACAACCTTGAGTCACCTAAGAACCAACATATTCAGCCACAACAAATTTCACTTGAAGACAGTTCACAGACTGCTTACAAACAACACTGTCAAACTCTGCTACACAAGAAATGACTTTCTAGAGCACCAAATCACAAATCCTCTAGAATGAAGATAAATTAGGATCTTATGAACATATATCCAGATCTGTAACACTTGAAATCTTTCTACAGAGGAATGTGGAGCAAAATACTTGCTCTCAGATACACTGCAAACATTGTCAGATACTATCCTCAAACTTGTTAACGCAAATTTCACTGTACAACAATTCAGAGCACCAAATTCTAGATTTAGCATCTTCAAACACTTCTCAACAACATATCCAAACTGCACACTTAGATCTCCAACACAAAAGAAATGCGGAGCAAAAACTCGAACAATGTTTTGTAAGCCAGAAGACTCCTTCAACACATTATTTCCAGTATTAATCAAATTTTCTCAAAAGTACTTGGAAACTCAATATCAGAAGCATATCCTTAATATCTTCAGCACTTCTATATAGTAACCAAATCATAGTTAGCAAGCCAACTTAGACAAACAACAATAACTTCATCAGAAGACACAGTTGACACCAATGACAACAAAAGCATGTTGACATTAATAACAACACCGATTAGCACATACTTGCAACAATCTCCCCCTTTGTCATTGATGGAAACATATGATGTGAAAAACTATCATGACATAGTTTTGCACCAATCTCACTCTCCCCCTTTCTTTTATATATCTTACTCTTCCTTTATTTTTCACATGAACTCTCTCCCCCTTTGACATCAATGGCAAAGGGTAATGCACTTTTTCCAGCTCTCTCTCCCCTTGATTATGATACTGCACATACTTGCAGTTTTCTCAACTACTTTGAATACTCCCCCTTAGGAGTACACACCAGCCTATAGCATCTCTTACTCACCCTGAATGCAAAAATCAACAATGCCACTACCTGGTCCCTCTGAGAGGTAGCCTCCCATCATCAGTCCAAGAAAGAATGTACCTTGAAGCACACTGGACTGATGTATCTCCTTATGCATCTAGTTCAAATAAGGAGGGGCAATAACCCCTAACTTCTATCGAAGATACTCAAAAGTATCCTTAGGAATAGCCTTAGTGAATATGTTAGCAACCTAATCCTTTGTAGGCACATACTCAAGATTCACTTCATTCTCTACAACGTTCTCTCTCAAAAAATGATACCTGATTGAAAATGCTTTGTCTTGAATGCACCACTAGATTCTTTGAAATATTAATAGCACTTGTATTATCACATAAGATAGGAATTGGGTCATCATACTCAACTTTGATATCCTTTAAGGTTTGTCTCATCCACAACACCTGACTGCAGCAAGATGCTGCAGCAATATACTCCACCTCTACAGTAGATAAAGATACTGAGTCTTGCTTCTTTCTTAGCCAAGATATAGCTCTATCTCTAAGAAACAATACACCACCACTTGTACTTTTCCTATCATCTACACATCCGGCTGAATCTACATCTATGTAGGCACTTAGGGTAAAGTCATTGTTCATAGGATACCACAAACCATGATCCAGAGTGCCCTTCAAATACCTGAATATTCTCTTCATTGCCATGACATGTGACTCTCTAGGATCTTCTTGAAATATTTCCACAAGACAGACTACATGAATGATATCTGGTCTGGTAGCCATTAGGTATAGCATTCCTCCAATCATTGATCTATATTTGCTCTGATCAGCCTTAGAAGATTCATCATTCTTGCTTAGCTTACAACCAGTTGTCATGGGAGTACAAACTAGTTTAGAATCTTCCATTCCAAATTTCTTCAATATTTCCTTGACATACTTTGATTGTGAAATGAAAATGCCCTTATCTGTCTGATTGATTTGCAGCCCAAGGAAGAAGTTCATCTCTCCACACATTGACATCTCAAATTATTTTTGCATTTCATTTGCAAAGTCCTTACACATACTTTCATTTCCACCGAAGATTATGTCATCCACATAGACCTCAATAATCAGGATTTGATCTTTGCTTACCTTGATGTACAGATTACTATCTGCAGACCCTTTACTGAATCCTTGGTGCAACAAATACCTATCTAACCTTGCATACCAAGCTCTGGGAGCTTGCTTCAGTCCATACAGTGCCTTCTTTAATCTACATACCATATCTGGTTTATCTGACAACTAAAATCAATCCGGTTTCCCTATGTAGACTTCTTCCTTCAACTTACTATTTAGAAAAGAAAACTTCATATCCATTTGATATACCTTGAAATCTTTATGTGCTGCAAAAGCCAAAAATAGTCTAATAGCCTCCATTCTTGCCACCGAGGCAAAATTTTCCTCATAGTCTATCCCTTCCAATTGTGAGTATGTTGGCAAGAGACACTATATGGATTCATGGTTGTTGTCATTGATGGCAACAAAGGTCATCCCACATATCCGCAAGTCATGATGTGTCTCTACCGGAAGCCAGAATAAAGAAAGTTGTGGTCCGGTGAAGAAGAACAGAGCATGTGGCAAGGTCCGACAGATTGGTCCGGACCTCTCAGAGGAAGTGTCTTGGTGCAGTGCGGATTTGGGGAAGTCAAGAGGACTACCTTTAGTAGTATATTCCAAGGATTTAGCCTCCGGTGATGGACAAGGAAAAAGATATGAATGGTTAAGTACCGGATTCCTGAGAGACAGTGAAAACAGAGGAAGAACTGACTGACAGAGTATCAGACTGCTTTCCGGATGGGTTACTGTTGATGACAGAGGTTGTGAAGGCATGAATCATGTTTGGCCGACATGATTAATGATATCTACAAGTATATGCTTGATCCGCATTGCTTGGGGAGGAAGGATTCAGCCGACAGAATGAGAGTTTGTAAGAAACTAAGACTGTTCCGGATGCCGACTAGAAAGGTGATGAAACTACTTGTGCGGATATATATAGAGGATGGATTTAGTTGTGAAGTGTGTGTGGATGTGGAGAGATATGCGAATAAGTCCAGAGAAAGAGCAGAGGTAGCAAAAAGGATCCGGTATGTGAAAGATAGCAGAACAAAGAACAGAGGAAAAATGAAGTGCAGCAGATCAGTGTACTGAGCCTAACCGGAACTAAACTCCAGCATATGCAGATGCTTCCAATCAGTTCAAGACTGTGATTATCATCACTTTGTAGACAGTGTGTCTTCTTGTAGGCAGTGGGCCTCTTGTGAGCAGTGTGCTCGGGCAGTGAGCCCTAATTGGCAAGTGCCATTTTTGTAATTTCCTATTCTTCTAACAGAGAATAATTCTTGGGTTAATCACCCCGTGGTTTTCTCCCTTAACAGGGTTTCCACGTCAAAAATACTGTGTCATGTGTTTTTTACTTCATGGTTAATGTTTTGTGTTTGATTTTATGCTGCTTCAATTAAAAGGAAAGTTCAATAAGGGAAATAATTAGGATAACTGATTCACCCCCCCCCCCTCTCAGTTATCAACAATTGGTATCAGAGCTAAGTTCCTCCTAATAGAGCCTAACAGCTTGAGGAAGATCTGGGATTTCAAATGGATGCATATGGTTTAAGGGAGCAACTCAAGACTGCCCTTGAGGATCTTGAACAGTCAAATTCTGAAGTCAGTGAATTAAAGGAAAGACTCAAACAGGCTGATGAATTCATGAGAGAATTAAAAGACAAATTAAGTCTCTCTATGAAAAAGAGAAAGGAGCTGCTTCAACAGTTGGCAAGACAAAGTGAAGAAAGCAATACAAATGAGGAATTGACTGAGCAAACCAAGTTATGTGAAAAGTTATCAAAAGAAGTCATTATGTTAAGACATGAAATGGAATCAGGAACTATAAAGTTTACTCAAGAGATTGAAGAAAAAAGAAAGGCTGAAGACAATCTAAGACAATCTCTTAAAGAAAAATCAGAAGAATGCCACCAGATGGACAGGATTATCAGACACCTTGAATCTGATCTTGAAGATGCCAAAGATAATGAAGGAAAACTTGAGGATCAAATTGCCTCTCTCAAAAGAGACCTTCAAACAGCAAATGAATATAAAGAGAAATTCAAGATAAGTTCTGCTCAACTTGAAGTTCTTCTTGGAAGTCAAAAGAGGACAGATGACAAGTATGGCTTGGGATATGAGAAAGGAGAAAGCTCCGGATCCGGTCAGAAGAATCTTGGATCAGAAAATCCAAGGAGCAGGCCTAGAAGACCTCCGATAAGACAGCCAAATGCTCAAAGATATCCATCCTTCAATGGATACTGCCACAGCTGCAACCACTTTGGTCACAAAGCTAATCAGTGCAGAATGAGAATGAATCAGAATAATTCATCCTTCTCCGGACAGTGCTTCAACTGCAAAAGGTATGGACACAAATCCCATGAATGTAGAATTATGCAAGTAAACAAATCATTCAAAGGTAGATGCTTCACATGCAATAGAATAGGTCATAGGGCTAATCAATGCAGATCAAGAGGATATCAGTCAAATATGCAAAGGAATGTTATTTGCCAAATCTGCAATAGGTCCGGTCATAATGCTAAAGTCTGCAGAAACAAGAATCAGGACAAAAGAGGTCCGGTGTATAATCAGAATCAAGACAAGGGTAAACAAAAGATGAATGCGGATGAGGTTAGGAATCAGATGAGCAAGATTTGGGTGAAGAAAAGTTCAGAGAATGTAGAGGTTGGATCCGCACCAGACTCTGGTGCTGATATTTCTTCCGGAAATTAAAAGTGAGCTCTGGCTCAGGGGGAGACTCAAAGAAAATCTTGTTCCCCCAGCCAAACAAGTGGTGCCGGATGTTGCACAAGATGCGGATCAAAGGGTTTGTAAATATGAGTCTTGAGATACTTCAGTCAAGTTTTCAGAGGTCCGCATGGAGTTATGAAGAAGCTGTGATCGATCAAATAAGACCTGTTCAGGGAAATGCTCCGGTATGATAAAGGATTACAAAAAGGTCCGGAAAGATCCGGAAATGCACTATCTTGTTCTGCGGACTGGACAGAGTGTTTGAGATGATCTTGTAATATGCCACCTCGATTTATTCATGATTGATAGATCCGGATGATATCCATAGATCAGGACTAATCCGGGATACTCCAAGCTATCCAGACAAGGCAAACCGGAATGATGTAGGTGAAGCATTTATTGCAGACAGGTATTAGGGTTCGCGGAGCAATTTAAGGGATTTCTCAAAGGTCATTTGCTCATTCTGCACTCGAGAAGAAGCGAAAAGTGGAGCTCTGCAACAAGGTTCTTCAAGCACACCAAGGATCTCCTGCCGAAGCTATTGGATAAAGAAATCAATCCAACCACTCCGTGCAAACCGAAGGCGCATAAGGTATTCTCTGTTTTTCATTACCTCACTACAAATCTTTGAAGAATGGCTACTCCAAACATAGTTAAGATCTCCGATAGACCTCGCCCCTCATTCAAGAAACATCCCTACAAATCATTGGAAGTTGACCCACTAGGAGCCTTCTCTAGTGTTCCTCACGGAGTCTTACACACCGAAGACATTAGGGTTTACATACATGCAAACATTGAGGAATTTGGGGATTTCAAATTAAGAGACCTCTATCACAAGCAGCTGATTGACAATGCTTTTGAGCTTAAACCAGAGTATAAGGATATTCAGAAGAAACAATTTGAGCAATTTATTCATTTCCCCTGTTTTGAAGAGGATGAATGGGTCCGGTATGTACTGAGCAGGATGCATGACAACTTTCTATGGCTAGATAGACCCTGCAAGATCACAAAAGAGGCAATTAGAGCAGTAACTGGCCTATACTCCTCCGGAGGAGTACCTATCCTTAAATCTGTCAAGAACAACATTGTAACTGAGGCCACCGGATCAAAATTTGACAAGAGGGCAATGACCATTGAAGATATTTCGGATCCGGATATCAAATATGCATCAATGATAATAGGATACAAGATCTATCACTCCAGCAGGGAGAATTCTGTATCCGGAACTGCAGTATACACTGCTTTTGAAATGCTAAGGAAAAATGCAGAATATGACCTCTGCGAACTACTGCTAAGCCAATTAATGGAAAATATACAGAAAATCAAGAAGGATAAGAAGAATTCCTTCAAGTATGGTACTCTTATTGTATGTTTATTCTTCTACTTCATGAATGAGCTACCCGGAACAAGTGGATGGGTATGGCAGAATGACAAACCTGTTGCAGTCCAGATAAGAGACTACTTGCATGGACTTGGGGATGCAAAAGCGAGAAATTCAGCTCTATGGGGATACTTCAAAAACTTTCAGAGCATGATGCAAGCAAGAGAGAGAATTCCTCAGTCTCTCATTGAGAAATACAAGGACTCAGTGTGCTTTATGGTTGACACTGATCAGTGTCTGATGGAGGCAGTGGAGCCAAGGACTGTCTGGATCATGCCCATGGGGTATGAAGTTGATGAACAGATAGTGGAGCTGCATGTTCAACACATGCTAAGTCAGCCCAAAGATCCTAAGGCAGAAAGGTTTGGAACCTTTGAGGAGCTGAGTATAAAATTACATGTAGAACTCAGGGAACCTGAGATCAAAAGAAAGGTAAGAAAAGAAGTAGAGCACATTGCTCAAGGCCTAGGTATCTCAAAGGAGGCACTTGATGCCGGCCGGGAAAAGAGGAGGAAGGCCGAGGAAGAAGAGAAAAGCAAAGAAAGTGCTCCGGTTGGAGCTCCCACCCGGACCAGATCAACAAAGAGATCTGCACCTCCATCAACCAAAAGTTCAAAACCGAAAGTCCAGGCATCCGGTAAGAGATCAAAGGCAAAAGCCACAAGGGCTTATGGAAGCCAAAAGGATGAAGAGGAGACAGAATCAGATGAAGGAGTAAGAGAAGTAAAGAAACAGAAAAAGAAAGGATCCGGTAAGTCCTCCACAGGCCAAGACAAGGAGGAAATGGCAGAGGTAACTGTTGAAAAGCCCACTCTGTCACTAGAGAGCATAATCAAGTCGGTCACGGTGGATGGAAACCTTCAACCAATGACTGAATCCTATGATGACTTCAGTGAGGCAGACCAAAAGACTCTGCAGGAAGCCACAGTTAAATACCTGAACATATACAATAAGGCTTTCATTGAGATCATATCTCTCATTCCTAAGAGCCTAGAGAAGGAAATGGAAGTAAGAAAGAATAATGCTCATGCCAAAGATCTTGAGATCCGGGAGCAGATAGCTATTCAGCTATATCCTCAAATTGATCCCAAGACAATGAACATTATCTTCAAGGACTGCAAAGATGAGTTCAGAAGCAAAGCCAGGATGAATCAACTCATGCTTGGTGAGACTGACAAAGTGGCTCAAGAAACAGAAGAGATCCTCCGGAAGGCCTTCAAAAGGTTCAATCTTCCTGTTGTAGAGGACTTAGGTGCAGAAACAGCTGTTGATCTGGAATCTTCTGTTCCGGAAGAAGTGAGTCCTGAACAGACAAGTGAGGACTTGGGACCCTCTGCTCCAGAAGAAGTGGCCCATGAACAAGTTAGCATCTCTCCTCCGGTTTCCCCTACAGTCTCCGGATCCAAAGAAGAAGAGCAATTACAGGAGAAGGAAGCAGTGGTGAAGGACAAAGAGGTTGACAGTTCTAAGACTGCAGAAGAGAAGAAACATCTGTCTCCAGCAAGAGACACTGCACAAACTGTTCAACAATTTTTGAGCAAAGAAACTCTAGAGATTGATGAACCGGAGCTTCTAAAAGGCCCATTTGATTTTGACTCTCTCTCTCCGGTACAAACAATGAAGATAGCTTCATTTGCAAATGCCAAGGCAAATGAAAAGCTCCTGAAGTCTCATATGGAAGACTGTGAGTTGATAGAGGCTGCTTCCGGAGTACTTGTGAAGATCATGCCATCAATCCAGATAGATCCGACAGCCTCCACTTCCGGTAATCTAAAAACCTTAGTCAGCAGTGTTGATACACATTTTGATTCTTTAGAAAAATCAGTTGAAGAAAAGGTCCGGAAGGAATTTTTGGATAAGAGATTTTCAGAGATATTAGAATTAATCTCTAAGGATAGGAAGATTGTAAGCATTGGAATAAGGAGCTTAGAGAATGCTCTTAAGGATGGCGGTGATATCTATAAATTTTGTATATCCTGGTCAAAGGCAACAGCAGCATTTGACAAGAAAATAAAAGAGGAACAGGATAAGCTACAAAGCTTATCTCAAAGTTTTGATCCTCTCTCTTCCTCTATAATAAATCAAGAATGTCAGACTATTGCAGTCTTGAACGAAATAAAGAATCTTGAGAAGGAAAGGAAGAACATCACCAACCGGATGGGAGAACTTAGAAGGATTATAATCCCTAAGTTGGAAACCATGCATGAGGCCATCAGTGATGCTAGGACCACCGCCCAAACAAAAGATCCGACAGATCTCAAGCGGGCAGAAGCATTTGCATTCTTGTTAAGTGGTCACATTTCAATTTTGGACAGAATGAAGCAAAGTTGGGCTACCGAAATGATTCAATTACAGACATCCTTTGCAGACATTCTTCAATATATGTGAGTATGTAAATATGCGGCTAAGTATAAGAAATTTTTGAAAATTTTGATATGCGGACCCTACCCTT
Organism: Cunninghamia lanceolata; assembly: GCA_027924645.1. NCBI lineage: Eukaryota > Viridiplantae > Streptophyta > Pinopsida > Cupressales > Cupressaceae > Cunninghamia > Cunninghamia lanceolata. The sequence goes on along the minus strand of BSBN01000531.1, from coordinate 6,579,878 downwards.
TGCCATTGATGTCAAAGGGGGAGTGAGGAGCAGTGAAAAATGAGGAATCCAACTAAGGGGGAGTTCCAGAAATTGTATATAAAGACAGAGCATCAGCAAAGGGGGAGCATAGTGTAAACACTTAGTCATTTTTCACTAAGTGTTGCCATCAATGCCAAAGGGGGAGATTGTTGGCAAGAGACACTATATGGATTCATGGTTGTTGTCATTGATGGCAACAAAGGTCATCCCACATATCCGCAAGTCATGATGTGTCTCTACCGGAAGCCAGAATAAAGAAAGTTGTGGTCCGGTGAAGAAGAACAGAGCATGTGGCAAGGTCCGACAGATTGGTCCGGACCTCTCAGAGGAAGTGTCTTGGTGCAGTGCGGATTTGGGGAAGTCAAGAGGACTACCTTTAGTAGTATATTCCAAGGATTTAGCCTCCGGTGATGGACAAGGAAAAAGATATGAATGGTTAAGTACCGGATTCCTGAGAGACAGTGAAAACAGAGGAAGAACTGACTGACAGAGTATCAGACTGCTTTCCGGATGGGTTACTGTTGATGACAGAGGTTGTGAAGGCATGAATCATGTTTGGCCGACATGATTAATGATATCTACAAGTATATGCTTGATCCGCATTGCTTGGGGAGGAAGGATTCAGCCGACAGAATGAGAGTTTGTAAGAAACTAAGACTGTTCCGGATGCCGACTAGAAAGGTGATGAAACTACTTGTGCGGATATATATAGAGGATGGATTTAGTTGTGAAGTGTGTGTGGATGTGGAGAGATATGCGAATAAGTCCAGAGAAAGAGCAGAGGTAGCAAAAAGGATCCGGTATGTGAAAGATAGCAAAACAAAGAACAGAGGAAAAATGAAGTGCAGCAGATCAGTGTACTGAGCCTAACCGGAACTGAACTCTAGCATATGCAGATGCTTCCAATCAGTTCAAGACTGTGATTATCATCACTTTGTAGACAGTGTGTCTTCTTGTAGGCAGTGGGCCTCTTGTGAGCAGTGTGCTCGGGCAGTGAGCCCTAATTGGCAAGTGCCATTTTTGTAATTTCCTATTCTTCTAACAGAGAATAATTCTTGGGTTAATCACCCCGTGGTTTTCTCCCTTAACAGGGTTTCCACGTCAAAAATACTGTGTCATGTGTTTTTTACTTCATGGTTAATGTTTTGTGTTTGATTTTATGCTGCTTCAATTAAAAGGAAAGTTCAATAAGGGAAATAATTAGGATAACTGATTCACCCCCCCCCTCTCAGTTATCAACAGAGTACCCCTTACACACAAGTCTTGCCTTGTTCCTTACCACTTCTCCATTCTCATTCAACTTTTTACTGTATACCCACTTAGTTCCAATAACATTCTTATTCTCTAGTCTTGGGACAAATTCCCAAGTCTGATTTTCTCAATCTGCATTAATTCTTCTTCCATAGCCTTAATCCAATACTCATCCTTCCATGCCTCAACCACTGATTTAGGTTCAACTTTAGAAAGTAAAAATTGATTTATTTGTTCTTTAGTAGCTCTACTTCTTGTCAGTACACCTTTGCTCTTATCACCAATGATCTAATCTTTAGTGTGATGCCTCTTCACATATTTTGGAGTTTTAGGAACTTTTTTCCAAAGCTTCTTATTCTTCAACTTGTACTTCTCTTTTTGGAGCTTTTTGTTCTTCAACCTGTACTTCTTTTTCTTTAGTTTCTTCTTTTTCTCCACAAGAAGACTCATCTGATTCATATCCATTAATCTCTAAAAACTTTTGTATGTCATCATCAACCTTAACATTAGAACTTTCAACAATCTTTCTTAGCCTCTTATTATAGCATTGGTAATCTTTGCTTTTGTTAGAGTATCCAAGAAAAATACCTTCATCACATCTTGCATCAAACTCTCCTAGTTCTTCATCTCTTCTGATATAACATTTTCTTCCAAAAACTTTGAAATATTTAACAATGGAAATCTTCCATACCATAGTTCATAAGAAGTCTTTGTGCCATTTGCTTTCACATGTACTATATTCTATATGTAAATAGTACTATGAATTACTTCTCTCCAGTAGACTTCCAGTAGGTTTGCCTCTTTTATCATTGTCCTTGCAACTTCTTGAACAGTCATGTTCTTCCTTTCCACCACTCCATTCTACTGAGAAGTTCTAAGAGTAGATAGTTGCCTCTTTATCCCATGATTCTCATAAAACATGTTAAACTCATTAGAAATAAACTCTCCACCTCTGTCAAACCTCAAACATTTGATTTTCATATCTAATTCATTCTCAACCATTTCTTTAAAAGATTTAAACTTATCTAGGGCTTCTAATTTTTCCTTAAGAAAAGTGACCCAAGTCATTCTAGAGAAATCATCAATAAATAACATGAAATACATGTCACCTTGAAAACTCCTTACTCTGGTAGGACCACACAAGTTTGTATGCACCAACTCCAGCAATCTGATAGATGATTGATCCTTGTTTTTGAAGTTTCTTCTTGTTAGCTTTCCAAAATGACATTCCTTACAGACTATAGTAATGGGCTTTGTTAACTTAGGTAGATCTCTCATAGCTTGGACTGAACTTATCCTTACCAGGCTATCAAAATTGATGTGACACAATCTCCTATGTCATAGCCAAATCTCATTGATATGAGTCATAAGACAATAATTGACACCACCTTTGAGATGATAGACATTTCCACCTATCTTCTTTCCAGTAGCAACTATTGTTTCAGAGCTTTTTCTAATCTCACATCCATCATTCTGAAACATAAGATTATAACCCTTGCTACACATCTCTCCAAAATTCAAGAGATTATGCTTTAATCCTTTAACATAAAAGACATCATCAGTGTTATGTTTTCCATCAAAACTAATTAAACCTTTTCCACAAATCTTAGCAGCTTCATCACCACCAAACCTAACTACTCCACCATCAAATTTTTAAGTTTAATAAACTTACTCTTGTTACCTATCATATGATTTGAGAATTCATTGTCAATGACCCAGTCATCCCTTTCACTCCTAGCATGAAAGGAAGATATTATAGTGCCTTTAGGGTTAGTACTTGCTTCCAGATTCTTTTCCTTCACACAACTTCCAGGGTTAGCAAAACTAGCTTCATCTCTTATGGAAATGAATAAGTATTCATCATCATTATCATTCTCAACATCAGATTCATCATCAAAAATGCTTGCATAATAATTTTTCTTGAACATCCTTCATTTGATTTTCTGATTATTAATTCACAAAGCTCTATCTGGACACCTTGAAGCATAATGACCAATTTTCCCACAGCTGAAACATTTAAAAGGTAACTTACCAGTCCCCTTTTTCATCCTTCTCACAAAGTTAGCTTCCACTTCATCAAAGTCTTCTAGATCTAATTCAACAGTCTTCTCTTTGTTACCATCTTTAAAAGTAATCTCATCTTTTATAGTTCCACTACTTGTGCCAAACTCTCTTATTTCAAAAGTTGTTAGAGTGCCAAGCAACTAATCTTTGGTAAACTTATCCAAACTTTGTAATTCTTCAATAGCAAAGACCTTAGAAATATAATCTTTAGGAAGAGTTCTAAGTACCTTCAATATCACTTCTTGATCATCTATATTCCCACCAAGTCCTTTGATGCCATTGACAACTTCATCCACCTTCTACAAGTAGCTTGCAATATTTTCATCTTCAGACATTCACATGGTCTCATAAGTGAGCTTCAAATTCTGCATTTTAGCCCTTTTAATCTTCTCATCTCCTTCATAAACACTTTCCAACCTTTTCCAAATCTCATTAATAGTTTTCAAATTCACAAATTTCACCAACTCAGAATTAGTAAGACCACTTAAGAGAGCATGTTTTTCCTTACCATCTATTTCAGCAGCTTTGATTTCATCTTCAGTATTTACACCATTCTCAAGTATAGTGTAATTAGACTTGACACATTTCTAGACCTCATAACCAAGAGAAATTAGATAGGCTTCCATCCTTACCTTCCAGAGTGCATAGTCTGATCCATCAAACAAAGGAATATCTTTCTTGTGCAACATCTCAGATCTACCTCAATTTGTTAAGCTTTCTTCAAAGGAACTTGGCTTTGATACCAATTGTTGAAAGTCTAGAGGAAAACTAATGCATTGTAGAGTTAACATAATTTAGGGATAAACCTATCTGAATAGTCCACTCTATCACTATACTCCTACATTAAATTATCAACCAAAGAGCGTAAGCTTATGATGGCACTGCATTGTATGTGCCTTCAGTGATCATATTCTTTCTAAACTATCTTATCCAAACCTACTCAAATTATTCTACTTTGCTAGAATTCACAAAAATGTAAGAACAGCAAAAACAGTTATAGAATCTAGTGGCTACGGGTACCTTCAGCATAAGTTGTAGATAACTGCTACAACAGGAAATTACAGAACTAATTCAAAACATTTGAAATGATAAGAGAACTAATGCTAACCTCTAGAGGACTTAAAGTAGACAAAGCATGCATTTGCTTATGAACCATTCTAGTGTAATTTAACAATCAAAATATTCTAATTGACTCATACTGTATTTATAAGCTAATGGAAAATAGATTTAACAAGAATGCATAAAGAATGAGGAAATAAATGAAGTGAGGACCAGTACCTTGAGTGGCTGGCTCATGGGACTGACTCACTTAACTGGAAATCAAATCTAATTCAGATACTCACGCATCCTCATAACACACAGTTTCATTCATTTCATGTCATAAACAAAATCACTTTCATATTGTATTCAGAAATGACATTCCTTAATTAAACATGTCTGGATCTTCCAATATTGAATAACAGAGCAACAATTGAGTAACTAGAAAATAAGGTAACTTACTTAACACCAAACTCATCCCTCCTAACTTTTACAGAAACGAGAGAGTTTTATGCAACTACCAACTAACTTTAATCAATCCATTCCTAGATGCTAGGATACATGTTTAGGATTGATTTATTGATCTAACTGATCAAAGGCAGGAGAGTCCTATTCAAACAAGAATTCTTATGCAATAGCTCGTATGAAGAACACGCATAAGCCACGTTTGAAATAGGTCTACTTCTGCATTTATTTTTTTCCATGATGGTTCACATTCATCCTCTAGCTGCCTACACTTCTGGCCTCTTAACTTTAGCTTCCTTTAATTCTCTTATCCTGCAACCTGTTGCAAATGCTCCTTTCCTTGATGCCATGTTCTTACTGCACAGGGGTTAATTCACAAAACATATGTACACAAATAACCTTCATAATTAAACCATATAATTCTATCTATATTGCATGCATACTCATATTTAAATCATCCAATTGATAATATCATCACCATATTCCATATTAATAACATAGATTCAAAGTCTTACAAAGTATATAGAAATGCAGGATATAATGATGGTGATGTTGGAAAAGTATCTAGAGGATCATATGGAAAAGTTCTAAAATCATATAAAAATAACATAAAAAGAGGTCAATATTTCAACCTATCATTCCCCCCAACTAGCCTTTTGCTTTCCCTCAAGCAAAATTAATAAACTAAACATCTAGGAAAGAAGATTGTAATGTAAAGTAATCTTCCTAAGGTCCATTATTTCTTTGACTCCCTCTCCTTGCTTAAGATAAAAACCATTGTAACATGCAAGCCTATCCATCCTGACTATTTCTGCATTCCTACATTCATCATTCTTTTCTCCTGTCCAGTGTGGTACTAGATAGAGGAGAATAGGAGGATGAAAAGTAAGTGGCAGCCATCCCACTCCTGTTTGTTCTGAAATCTAGATGTACTTATGTAGCCTCTCAAACATGTTCATAAACTTATGGAAAGAGTGAGGCTCTTTCCTCTGCAATGTTGGAGTCGGACTATTCCATCTATCTTGCACATACCTTAGACAATTTTGAAGCATAGGCCCTACTAACTGTTGTATCCTTCTGTGATCTCACAATCTCAAATCCATAATTATTTTTCCTGGACCTTTGTGTGATTGGAGTATTAACCATTGAGTAAGAATTACATCAATATTTAGTGCTTCCCTTCTGACTTGTAGTGCCACTGTCTTCTCTTGTTCATCATACTTATCCATCAATTCCCCTCTAAGCTTCTCATTCTTGAGATATGATAACAGTGCCCTAACCTGCAAATCCCCAACATAAATTGAAGGGTTCCATTTTGTATCCTCTGTCATTAAGTAGTTATGCAAATAATATTCACACAATTGGTCTTGCTCCTCTAAACTGACTTCTTTCAAATAACTATAAAAAATATGCCTTGAATGTAAAGCATGCTGATTATTAATGAACCTATTAAACTAGAAATTGAGAAACTTATCTTTCAGGAACAATGCATATACCCTAGGTGGAGGTCTACACCCAATGATCTGTATGGCTCTATCAATTACCTCTGTCAACTTATCCTCCAACCTTTTTATCACCAAATTCTTATCTTCTATCGATGCATTGAGATTCTCTTTTGCCTTCTCCTAGTTTTCCTTTTCTTGTTTGGATTTGTGAGTGAGTTTCATTAATTTAAAATCCAAAGACAAAGTGGTATGGTACATTGGAGTCCTTGATACCTAGAGTCAATACTTCATTTTCTTCAGTTTTTGTTTTACTCATAGTCATCTATGCTAATAGATCCAAATTGGTTCCATGGCCATAAGTTTGAATTCTCTCCTCCAACTCTTGTATTTTTTTCTCATTTTCTTTGTCCTTCTCTTCATATCCTTTCACCTGCTCTTCCAATTGTTTTATCATATTAAGAGCTTCTTGAAGTTCTTTTCTTATGTTCCTATCTTCCAACAATTCTTTTTCCTTTTCAAAATTCAGACTTTCATCATTATCATCCCTAGTTATATCAAAAATTTCCTTAGTAGAACTACTAGGAACTGTCTTTCCCATTTTCTTTGCAATAAACATGTCTTCTGAATCAGAATCAGAAGATGAATAAACATACCTTCTCTTTTTAGCAAACACATTAACATTTTCATGTGCATCAGCAGAGACATCTTCAGGGGCAATTCCTCCTTTATCTGAATCTAAATTCACTGGTGTTGGATCATGGTGTTGTTGTCCTTCACCTTTTTCCTACTCCTATTCCTCAACAATTCTTTCCTTCACACTCTGCCTCTTCAACCTTCCTGAGCACCTGGGAGTAGCAATCTCTTGTTTAACTTCATTTTTCATTTTCTATTTACTCCTCTTTTTCTTCTTTTTCCCCTGCATCTTCTCCCTTCACAGTGCTTTTATTCTTCTCAACACTTTTCTTGTTTCTCTTTTTCTTAATAGGTGTTGAATCAATGCCTCTCATAGGTTTAGGGTTAGAAGATGAGGGTTCCTCTGCTACCACTAGCCTATCCTCTAGAGTGTTTTCCTCCTATGGCCCCTCTTGCTCAGGCTCAATCTCAGGTTCAGGCTCATGTTGGGGTTCATCCTCTCTGCTTCAGGTTCTTCCAACAGTGTTAAGATATCTACACATTGTTTAAAAGCCTCCTAATCAACCTATGCGTGTTGAATTCTCAGGCTTCTCTTTATCAATAAGGCTATTAAACAATGATGGGACAACGTGGTGTCTGCTTGATTTTTCTGATATTCAAACGCCATCCTTTTCAAAATGTTATACAGGAAATTGGGAACGTTGACTAGCTTATCATGGCGTAGATGATTAAGTAACTTAAAATGCACAGTATACAGCAAATTATGCCGGCCATCACAGGTAATGTATTTAATGATATATGAAGCACATTTTCCCCAAAAGAATGGAAGGGACAATCTCTTTGTACCTTTTGTTGTCAATTCCAAGTGGTCTCCTCGCTCACAGAATTCTTCCCTTGCTACAGCTGCATCAGCACGAGTTGGTTATTTGGACCTTGTGTGCGGCAATCCTGTAACTTGGGCAATGGCCATCTCAGAAGCATCTACAACCAATCCCCTGATCGTTGCCTCATCATATTGCAGTGTAGCTACAAATTCTTTTGCCATTTCATTATCATATTTTGTTAACTTCAAAAAGTAGTCCAGCCATCCTACTCTGGTGAAGAGTGGTAGCACCAACACATCCTCTAATATTTCCTTATGTGCAAATGGCTCTCATCATATCACATCACCCCCCATTGTCTCTATGTTCTACAACCTCTTGAAGTGTCAATTTCTGCTAAACTCCAATTCCACCACCTTGAAGAGAACTAATCTATAGTTTGCTGCCCTTTTCTTTTCTTCCCACTATAACTTTCTTAGGGTAATAAGTTCATATTCATATTTTGGGCAAAACAGGGTAGGTTTACTATCTTTTAGAAAATGGGATAGGATGTTCTATCTGGTATCTCTAAATACAAAGATGGCAAAAATAAAAAAATTAAACCCCTCCCCCCAACTAATGTGTGAAGTGACCTCACTTCACATGGAAATTGATATGAAAGGAAGAGGATTTATTAACTGGAATGGTGAAAAATATTTTTGCATTCATGAAATAACTAAAAAGTAATAATGAATATAAAAAGAAAGCTAAGTTAATCATTGAAAGTTACCTTATGTACACACAATATGGAAATAAATGATCAGCACACCTTAGAATTTGAGAACATGTACTCAGTATTTTATTTGATACGAGCAAGATGACATGCATGTGGGTGAATGGTAAGGTGGCAAGTACTACAGAATTGATGTGATGTGATAACTCGCAATGCAGGAATGAACAACTCATGAGCTTGAGTTGACACTTTTTACAGCAGTGCTAGATTTATTTCACAATGAATGAAGCAATATGTAGAAGATATGGAATGAGCAGGAAAATGGTGTATTGTTCACCAAAGTGTTGAAGACATCTATAGGCATGAATTGCTACGGGTGCCTCCAGCACAGGTATCGACTAAATAATTACATATGCAATATTGTTAGGTCCTAATTGTAACAAGTCCCAATCTAAGAGTGAAAAATAGGTCCCTCTGGAGTTAATTGTGGTCACCATGGATAGTGTGCTATGTGTGCATGTGAATTATAAAGAAAGAAAAATTAAGTCTCAGTGACAGGAGTTGAGTCATGCAACTCAACCTCTGCATCACTAGATATGATTGGTGGATCATCTTCTGACAGTGTAACAATGTTTTTCACAGAGCATCAAGAGTGTCATGAGTACCATACTGAGTGGTTTCTTATACAGTTTCAGCCTGTGTCCATTTACTAGTAATGAAAATCTAACCTCATCAATGGTTTGTAATTGGACTGCACCATTAGGGAATACTTGTTTAATTGCATATGGTCCCAACCATCAAGATTGAAGCTTGCCCTTGAAATCTTTGTATATAGAATCATAGAGAAGGGCCCAATCACCAACAGTGAATTCTTTAGTCTTGATATACTTGTCATGCCATTTAATTCTTTGTTTCTGTACAACCTCTGTGTGGTGGATGGCTTCTAATCTGATTTCATCAAGAGCATTCAAATGTTATAGTTTGTCCTTTTGAGCTTTTGTCAAATCCATCCCTAATTCTACTGTTTTCCTTAGGGTTTTGTATTCAAATTCTATAGGCAGCATTGTTGTCTTGACATAAACCAATTCATAAGGAGTGAATCATGTAGTTGTCTTCCATGTAGTTCTATATGCCCAAACAGCTTCTGGTAACTTGGAAACCCAATCTCTTATGTGAAGCTATACTATTTTTATCAATATATTCTCAATCTCCTTGTTTGTGACTTCAACCTGACCATTAGCCTGAGGATGATAGGGAGTGGACTTCTTGTGTCTAATCTGATATTCCTCCACCAGTCTGGTGATTAAGTCTGATGTGAATTATGGGCCTTGATCAGTCACTATCTCCATTGGGACACCATATCTAGTCAAGATTTCTTCATACAAAAATTTTGCCACATCACCATCTCTAGCAAACTGCAAGGCTTCAACTTCCACCCATTTGGTTAAGTAATCGGTGCATACCAGTATATATTCCTTGTTGTTTGAAGTAAGAGAGATAGGACCAACAAAATCCAACCCCCACTTATCAAAAGGAGCTAATGCTATTTATGGTTGCAAAGGCATTTAATCACTTCTTGTATGTCGCCCCATCCTTTGACACTGATCACAACTTCTAGTATACTTGATAGAATCTTTAAGAAGTGTTGGCCAGTAATATCATGTTGTCAATTTTTTGAAGGTTGTCCTTTTGGCTACAAAATGTCCACCACAAGGTTCATCATGACATGCCTTCAATATATCAAACACCTTATCCTCTCTGATACATATTCTCATAATGTTATCTGGACCAGTGTAGAATAGGAATCTAGAAATCCAAGAATAAGGAAAACATTTGTGAACTAGCTATCTCTTCTCCCTTGGAGAAAAGTAACCTGGAATATGCCCTGTTACCAAATAATTAGGTATGTCTACATACCATGGAGTGTGTATAGTTAGAGAAAATAGATGCTCATCAGGAAAAGAGTCATCAACTATGTTGGTAATTTTTCCCAAATCGGCAGAGGGTTTGCCAGTTCCAATGCACAGGCAGATTCAGCCAACAGAGTACGAGAGGTTGCATGAGCTACCTCCCCTTCACTTCTGGTTCTGCCACACCAAGGGGGGTGTCCCTATTTGATAAAGATGTAACATTTACTCTCCAAATGATAGAAAGATTTAACTTTGTGATAATAGGCAGAATACTCTCATGTATGGACCAAGATTTGAATGACAAATCATAAGTTTAGCAACACTCTTGGACATGTGTGTCTGGTTAAGGATGAGAGCATGCAAGGGGTTCCTAATTCCTACTCCTACACTAACAGATGGAAGTTATGAAAAGATAGATTTTATGATTTAGATGCAAGACAAGGGGTTTGGATCGTAACTACTTCACAAGGGCAGACCAGTGCCTATCTCAGGGCAAGGAGTCACATAGACGTATACATGAGAATAGCTTGCAACTGTCATTCAAGTTTCAAGGGGTTAGATTGATGCTTGCCTTACAAACATCACCCAAGAATGGGTATTTTAACTGTCTCTGCTTATGGATATCCCAGCTGACATACAATCTCCTCCACACTCAACCTAAAATGATTTAATCCACTCCTTGAATGGAAGTCTAAGATTAAGCATGCAATACATAAATCTGTATTCTAGAATTTGAGAAACCCTTAGCAACCAAATTCAGAAGAAGAAATGCATACAACAAGTGGAGACAGACAGTAAAACACATGCAAGAAGCATTTTTCATATAACATTAGCACTGAAACTGAACATATGTGCAAGATACAACTCAGATGCAACACATAAACTCCACAGAGATACCACACATAGGAAACGCTCTATTTTTCGTTATTCACACAAAAAATGCCCAAGTCTTCAACCCCAACAATGAGTAACAGTGTTTGGCTTTTATACCAACACTGTAAACTCAGCAAAATTAATTACATGGAAGTCAAAAATTTGCCAGATACAGCGCATCTTCAGAGTGGCACTCAAAATAATCAATGCACCAAGCAGAGGAAGGAGAGGGAACAGGTAGAATCGGGAGATGTGCCACCGTTTCCAGATTTTCATCATCAATTCAGGTGGTTGACCTGCCAACACGACCCATACTTCCTTGCACAATTTGCCATTAAAGCTTCAGCTACCCTCAGCCTTTAAAGATGCAACCGTAGCGTGTCCACAGAGTTTTCCCGCTCAAAACAATACCTGTGGATGCAAAGAAAACCCACGCTACAACTTTGAAACAAAGCCGTCGATTAACTCCCATCGCTGAGATCCACGGCTCAAAATCGTACTGACTAGTCGTTGGCCAGTGAAAACGTGCCACGTAGGCACTTCACATTCCTATCGCTAACCTTTAGCCTCCCCATTTTGCCTTTTTCACCTTTGTATATGCATGAACGGATGCATATACAATTGCCACTGTTCACCTACCAAAAACCCTTTGTATATGCAAGAGCAAATGCATATACAACTGTTCATCATGCAAGGCAGACCCCAAACTGTTATAGAGCAAATCAAAATTCTAATCGGGTTCGGCTTGCATGTCCATTTTGCTCTTATCGCCTTGTATATGCAAAAGCATATACAAGCACCATATATACAAGTCGGACCTCAAATTTTATAGAACAATTTGAGAATCGATTCAAATCCGGCTTGTATCCTTTTCATTGCACATCGGCTTGTATATTGGCATATGCAAGCATTTTATACAACCCATGGACCTGAAATATTTACTCACTATATTTCATTCCTCCATCACGTCTAGGTTGTATGTCCTTTTGCTTGCATCGATCGCCTCATACATACAAGGCGGATTTCAAACTTTTATCTGCCGCATCTGACTTCTTCTTCAGTTTCAGAATGCATATTTCACTTGTATGCTTTGAATGTACATCGGCATACATACAACTGCCTTTGTATACAACTGGTGGGCCCGACCATTTTCTCTCTCCTTTGAACTGTTCACTTTGCATGTCGCAAGCCTTTGTATAAATTTCAATGTACATTCCCCTGCTCATACAAACAAGGAATCTTCCCTAGAATATTCTTGCAATGTATCATTTCTTTGTATGTGCGCCCGAATGTATATTTGTTTGTATGTTTGAAATGCATGCTGGCGGCTTTGTATGTAGCTTGATATACAAGACCACTTGTACATCGCACTGTAGCAGAAGCATGTCCACCACCCTTGTACATTTTTCCTTTGTATCTCCACATGCAACCTGATATACAAAGCGGGAATATTCCTAGGAATCTGTAAAAGATTCCCCTTTGTATATGCACATTCAAAGCCCGATATGCATATAAAATGCATATAACTCATTTTTCACCATTTTTTGAAGGTCGATGGAGACTTTTGCAAACCCGCCAATGTACATTTTGACCTGTATGTATATACAAACACCTTTGTATATACAAAGACACTTGCACCTGACTAATTTTTTGCATTTTTTAGCACTGCAGAGGCCAAAAGAGTTAGAACTTTTTGGATTTTTGGGAAGGGGCATGCATATACATATTTAAATACTAACATAGGCTCTGTCTGGGGATGCATGCATCTTGCAGGCATGGTGAGAACCTCAGAATCTTTGGTTTCGCAGATTGGGCCTTGTCCATTGGGCTACAGAGTCAAACTTGCACCAACCTGCATCACAAACTAAATTTTTACACATTATTTTGGTCGCCTCAGGCAACCAAAAATAAAGAACCACAATTTTATCCTGTCAAATGCCTGATTCCAAATTGAATAATCCCAACCATAGCTGAAAATGTTAAAGCAATCTGCCCATATGTTGATCTAATCAATTAGATGCTTCACCATTTTTGAAAACTTGCCACTATCAGCACTGCCTCTGTCACTCTGAATTTTAAAACCAGACATATAACCAATTAGGTAACATATGTAGGTTAAAACCCTCAAACAGTATATCCTCATATTGCATTTGGCAATATTCATTATCTACCTGGCTGTTGCATATAACCAAACACATATCCAGCTGATCCAAAAACTGAAAACACTCAGAAATATGAGACCCTCAATATCATTTATATCACTCATTGACATTGAAAACAAATCCTAATCTACACACCCATTGCCATCATTGCACATGTCTGAAACAACTGATGCTAAGCATTTATCATCAACAGTTTGCAAATCAGTATAATCATTTTCAAACAGAGGGTTAATTCTGCACCAATGAATGTCATAACTCACAATATCAAATGCATCCATAGGCTCATCATAAAGGGGATTCATACTCATTGCAAAGGTCTATGTTTCTTCATGACAATCTATTTCTTTTTCATTATCAAATCTAAAGTCATAAGAAGAACAAACTTGATCCATGAATTGATCATGGATATCATCTTTATCATCTTTAATCTCTGATTGCCCCACATACAAAATTTCTACTACTTCAATGCACTCTGAAGTTGAACTATCTACATCATTTTCCAGCCCTCTAATGCTTCCTGATGAAACTGATATTAACTCCTGATCCATATGATTACAACTTTGCACAACTGGATCATTTAAACATGAATGCTCTTTGTTTAGGACTGGCATGCAAATATTACTTGGGAAATTATTGTTGTCAACTTCATTTGCTGGGCAAAATAGGACATCCTCCTCTATAACAGAAACATCATCAACTTGGAATGATGCAAAAATTGGGACAGTAGGGGTGTGAGTACTTTGACATTCATCTCCAACATTCAAACTATATCCCTTATCAACATTGGTGGCCCTAGGGCAGCAAAAAATTTTAGAGAAATACCCTTTTTGAATCCCATACCTCCAATTATTTTCAATGTCTATTGCAAACTGATGTGCTTGATGCAATGTGGTGGGCTCCTTGTCCCTCAATCTATAGCTTATTTTCCTATCAAATGCTCCCAAATAGACAACAAGGCACAATGCATCATTTGGTCTCATGCATTCTGGTATTCTATTCAATGCCCTCATAAATCTAAGGTTAAAAGCTGGGATCAACTCATCTTCTTCAATATGGATATACATAAAATCACTAATAACTACATATTCAGAAATTCTTTCACCATATTGTTCTAGAAATGCATATTTAAAATCATACCAAGAGCTGACAGAGTAAGCTGGAAGATAGGAGAACCAGTCCCTTGCATCTTGATCTAGAGATTGAACAAATAATCTCATAACTACATCTTCATGGTCAATCTCAAAATTATCTACAACATTTATAAACTGCTGCAAGTGTTTCTCAGCTGATTCATCCTTTGCACCACTAAATTTGGGCAAATATTTTCTTATTTTAGATGGAAAAGCATTTGGATAGCCACAAATACCATCAAAGTCTATGGGCTTATATATGTCAATGTTGAAACTTCTTTTACTACATGGTTGGGACTAATTATTATACACGGTTGCATTTGACACCTCACAAGGGTGGATGGGCTGACAATACATCTTTGTGTGTTTCTGCAACCCTCTTTTCAACTCAAATTTTCTTTTACAATAATGACCTTAGGCCCATAAAATACAAATTGCTATTTCAGCTTGCCTAAAGTCCCCTAAATGAGTCTTTTAAACAATATTGCATACTCCTTTTGAAATGCAAACTAGGTCCTCACAAAGTATGCAATCTAATCACCAATATTTCCCTTTTGACTAGTGCTATTTCACCAAATAGGGAATCCTTTTCACAATTTATACAAATACCTGGATATGTTGCAGCTGCTGATTTAACACCTCTAGTGTCCTCTTATTAGGTTCTTTATATGCAGAGTCACCACCTTCTTGGCAGAGGAATAAGCTTCAAACAGGCCGAAGCTAAAAATTGATTTCTTTCTAGGTTCTCCCACATCAAAGCCACACACATAACTTTTTAGATTTTGCTATAACAAACACCTCCAGGTCTACTTCTTCAATCCTTTAGACTCAAACTTTCATGGATATGACATTGATCTCCCCAGCAGAGTCACCATTTTGTTGGTAATTTTTCCTGAATCAGTAGAGGGTTTGCCAGTTCCAATGCATAGGCAGATTCGGCCAACAGAGTACAGGAGGTTGCATGAGCTGCCTCCCCTTCACTTCTGGTTCTTCCGCACCAAGGGGGGTGTCCCTATTTGATAAAGATGTAACATTTACTCTCCAAATGACAAAAACATTTAACTTTGTGATAATAGGTAGAATACTCTCATGTATGGACCAAGATTTGAATGACAAATCACAAGTTTAGCAACACTCTTGGACATGTGTGTCTGGTTAAGGATGAGAGCATGCAGGGGGTTCCTAATTCCTACTCCTACACTAACAGATGGAAGTTATGAAAATATGGATTTTATGATTCGGATGCAAGACAAGGGGTTTGGATCGTAACTACTTCACAAGGGTAGACCGGTGCCTATCTCAAGGCAAGGAGTCACATAGACGTATACATGAGAATGGCTTGCAACTGTCACTTGAGTTTCAAGGGGTTAGATTGATGCTTGCCTTACAAACATCACCCAAGAATGGGTATTTTAACTGTCTCTGCTTATGTATATCCCAGCTGACATACAATCTCCTCCACACTCAACCTAAAACAATTTAATCCACTCCTTGAATGGAAGTCTAAGATTAAGCATGCAATACATAAATTTGTATTCTAGAATTTGAGAAACCTTAGCACCCAAATTCAGAAGAAGAAATGCATACAACAAGTGGAGACAGATAGCAAAACACATGCAAGAAGCATTTTTCATATAACATTGACACTGAAACTAAACATATGTGCAAGATACAACTCAGATGCAACACATAAACTCCACAGAGATACTACACACAGGAAACACTCTATTTTTCGTTATTCACACAAAAAATGCCCAAGTTTTCAACCCCAACAATGAGTAACACAGTTTAGCTTTTATACCAAGACTGTAAACTCAGCAAAATTAATTACATGGAAAGTCAAAAATTTGCCAGATAAAGCGCATCTTTAGATTGGCGCTCAAAATAATCAATGCACCAAGCAGAGGAAGGAGAGGGAACAGGTAGAATCGGGAGATGTGCCATCATTTCCATATTTTCATCATCAATTCAGGTGGTTGACCTGCCAACACGACCCATACTTCTCTACACAATCTACCATTAAAGCTTCAACTACCCGCAGCCTCTAAAGACGCAACAGCAGCATGTCCACGGAGTTTTCCCGCTCAAAACAATACCTGCGGATGCAAAGAAAATCCACGCTACAAATTTGAAACAAAACCGTCGATCCACTCCCATCGCTGAGATCCAGGGCTCAAAATCATACTGACTAGTCGTCGGCCAGTGAAAACGTGCCACGTAGGAACTTCACATTCCTATCGCTGACCTTTAGCCTCCCCATTCTATCTTTTCTGCCCTTGTACATGCATGAATGGATGCACATACAATCGCCACTATTCACCTACCAAAAACCCTTTGTATATGCAAGAGCAAATGCATATACAACTGTTCATCATACAAGGTGGACCCCAAACTATTATAGAGCAAATCAAAATTCTAATTGGGTCTGGCTTGCATGTCCATTTTGCTCTTATCGCCTTGTATATGCAAAAGCATATACAAGCACCATATATACAAGTCAGACCTCAAATTTTATAGAACAATTTGAGAATCGGTTCAAATCTGGCTTGTATCCTTTTCATTGCACATCGGCTTGTATATCGGCATATACAAGTGCTTTATATAACCCACGGACCTAAAATATTTACTCACTATATTTCATTCCTCCATCGTGTCTAGGTTGTATGTCCTTTTGCTTGCATCCATCACCTCATACATACAAGGCGGATTTCAAACTTTTATCCACCGCATCTGACTTCTTCTTCGGTTCTAGAATGCATATTTTACTTGTATACTTTGAATGTACATTGGCATACATACAACTACCTTTGTATACAACTGGTGGGCCCGACCATTTTCTCTCTCCTTTGCACTGTTCACTTTGCATGTCGCGAGCCTTTGTATAAATTTCAATGTACATTCCCCTACTCATACAAACAAGGAATCTTCCCCAAAATATTCTTGCAATGTATCTTTTCTTTATATGTGCACCCAAATGTATATTTGTTTGTATGTTTGAAATGCATGTTAGCGGCTTTGTATGTAGCTCGATATACAAGACCACTTGTACATCGCACTGTAGCAGAAGCATATCTGCCACCCTTGTACATTTTTCCTTTGTATCTCCACATGCAACCTGATTTATAAAGCAGGAATATTCCTAGGAATCTGTAAAAGATTCCCCTTTGTATATGCACATTCAAAGCCCAATATGCATATAAAATGCATATAACTCATTTTTCACCATTTTTTGAAGGCCGATGGAGACTTTTGCAAGCCCGCCAATGTACAGTTTGACCTGTATGTATATACAAACACCTTTGTATATACAAAGACACTTGCACCTGACTGATTTTTTGCATTTTTTACCACTGCAGAGGCCAAAAGAGTTAGAACTTTTTAGATTTTTGGGAAGGGGCCTGCATATACATATTTAAATACTAACAAACTACTCCTTCTGAGGATTGTGTAGGCAGTCTAGACATAAAATCAGCAACTACATTAGCTTTGCCTGTTTTGTCAACAATTATTCTATCAAATTCTTGTAATAACAACAACCATCTTACAAGTCTTCCACCCACTATTGGCTTATTCATCAAATATCTAATTGTTGTATGATATGTATGTATGAACACTTTATAACCAGTAATGTAATGTCTAAATTTTTTAATTGCATAAACAACAGCTACCATTTCCTTTTCTATCACAATATAGTTCAACTCAGCTCCCTAGAGGTTTTTACTTACATAGTATATTGCATACTCTTTATTTCCTTCTTGTTGGCCTAGAACTGCTCTAATGGCAAAGTCTGATGCATTTGTGTGGATATGAAAAGTGAAAGGAAGCTAGGTGTACGGAAATCACTTCCTACACTAATCTAATGAGGAGAGATGTATGCAAATTCAAATTTAATTCTTACAACTACAACAACATAGAACATCTAACAAAGATATTGAAGAATACTCATACACACAGAAAGTAGACAGAAGAGAGAGACAAGATATACGTGGGGAAAACTCTTACGGGTGAAAAACCCCACACTCCAAAACACAGTTCAAATGTATTACAGTAAACAATAACATATTACAATATAGTTTCAAAGCCAATGCTCTTTCAAGAGTTTTTGAATGTCGAATCTGGAGATATTCCGGCAGCATAATAGTATTTGTACCAAAGTTATCTATCTCCCATCCAAGCACCTGTTTATATAGAGTTTACATGGCAAATATAGAACCTTCTAGAGATGGGCATCCATTTTGGACTCATGCCCAAAAACCCATGCCTAAGGACACTTGTCCAACATCTCATCCCAAAGTGGGTGCCTAGTCCCAAGATAGGTTACAACAGATTCTCTTATGCACCTTACAACTGTCATAGAATCTATCATAACTGACAGCACTTATAATTGTAAGAGAATCTGTCATACACTGACTAAAAATATCATATTCCTCTTACAACATGTCATAACCTCCCTTGACCACCCAAAGATGTCTTTCTCTCGTACAAAGATACTCACTGACACTTGTCATGGATTAAAAGTCATTTGAGGTTTCAGGGGTGTTGCCCCTGAGCCCCCACGAGGGCACTGCCCCTTGACCCCGCCCTGTACCGTGACAAGGAGCACGCCAGGGGTGCTGCCCCTGGACCCCACAAGGGGCTACGCCCCTTGACCTCATCTTGGGGGTGCTGCCCCCAAACCCCCATTAATTATTCAAGGCGGAAACTGCAGCTGCCAAAGTCACCAAAATTTACCCTGCTGCATATACACAAGGTGTTGACTATGCCAACTCAACATGCGATAAATAAATACAATATTAGGAATTTGCAAAGGTTGAGACACCTTAATTCCCAACATTCTCCCACTTGTCGAACACCTTGCAAGGGCCAAAAGCAATGACAAGATTTAACTGCTAGGGGCCAAGAGGCCCATAGACTCCAAACACCATCTGAACTTCTCTGTGCCCACTCATTTCATCAATGCATCTACAACATTCTTCAAAGTATCTACCTTCGCCAAATTTACCTTTCCATCCTCAATCATGTCTCATACGAAGTGAACCTGAACATCAATGTGCTTTGTTCTAGTATGGAAAGTTAGATTCTTTGCAAGGCAAATTGCACTCTGACTGTCACAACTGATCGTGATCTAACCTGCATCAACACCAATGTCTAAACACAATCTTTTAAGCCAAATGGCTTCCTTACAAGCATGAGTTGCTACCATATACTCAGCTTCTATCGTGGACAAAGAAACAATAGGTTGTCACTTACTCAACCAACTAATAGCACTACCAAACAGTGTAAACACATATGCACTGGTGGATCTCCTGCTGTCAATGTCACCTGTCCAATCTGAATCCACAAATCCATGAATATAAATAGAATGCGGAGGTGCTGTAACATTACCATGATAGCAAATGGAATACTCAGAAGTACCCCTCAAATATCTGAACACTCACTTAACTGCATCCCAATGAACCCATCCAGTATTAGCCATAAATCGACTAAGGACTCCCACTGCTTGGGCAATGTCTGGTCTTGTGCAGACCATAGCATACATCAAACTACCAACAGCACTAGCATAAGGTACTCTGCTCATGTCCTCCACCTCACTAGGAGATTTTGGACAATCCTCAATAGACAACTTTGTCCCCAAAGAAACTAGAACACACAATGCTAAACCTATCCAACACGGTCTTCACATACTTACTCTGGCTTAACCAAAGTTTTCTAGTGGTTTTGTCTCTTCTGATTTCCATTCCCCTGGCTGCCCTTAAATCTTTCATTTCAAACTATGCTGACAACTCAGATTTAAAATTAGAAATCATATTCTTACCCTTCCCAATGAGTAGCATATCATCAACATACAGTGCAACAATGAGAATATGATCACCATCAGATTTATAATACACACAGTGATCCAATTTTGATCTCACAAATCTAATTGAAAACACAAAGGCATCAAACTTCAAGTACCATCTCCTAGGGGATTGCTTCAAACCATACAAAGACTTTTTAAGTTTGCAAACCAAATTTTCTTTACCTTTCACCATGTAATGCTCTGGCTATGACATGTAGATTTCTTCCTCCAAGTCACCATGAAGGAAAGTTGTCTTCACATCCATCTGTTCTACCTCCAAGTCATAAGATGTTGCAAGAGACAATGGGAATCGAATGGATGTCAGCTTTGCAACGGGAGAGAAGATCTCACCATAATCTATACCCTCCACTTGTGAATACCCCTTCACAACTAATCCGGCCTTATACTTCTCAACACTACCATCTACACCAAATTTCTTCTTGAACACCCATTTGCATCCAACGAGTTTCCGTCCAAGCGGTAAAGGCACCAAGTCCCAAGTTTGATTCTTTTCCAAAGAAGCCATTTCATCCTCCATGGCCTCCTTCCAAGAACCTACATCTTTTATGTCCATAGCCTCTAATATAGTTCTAGGTTCATCACTATTAGTAACCAAAGCATAAGCACAACTAGAATCAAGCAATGTAAAACCAAACCTTTCAGGTTGCTTTCTTATCCTTGTAGACCTCCTCAAGAGCTGAGGTTGAGGTTCAACTTCTTCATCTAAGCTTTCAGAGCTGCTAGAGCTCTCCTCATCATCAGGTCCAACATTGTCTTTCTGTTTAGTCTTCTCAGGGATAGCAAGAAACTGAACAACATCCTCTTTCTTTACTATTTCTTCTGGCTGCAAAATAGTGGAAGAAGGTGTAAGCTCTCTGAAGATGACACTTCTGCTATACAACACTTTTTCAGCCACAGGGTCCCAAAGCTTGTATCCTTTCACACCGACACCATAGCCAATGAAGATACACTTAACAGCCTTGTTCTCCAATTTTGACCGGTTCTCCCTAGGCACATGTGCATATGCCTCACAACTAAAAACATGAAGATGCCTTATTGAAGGCTTTCTACTAGACCACACCTCCATGGGTGTCTTTCCAACAAGAGCTAATGTAGGAAATCTGTTTACCAGATAGCAAGTAGTGGAAACAGCTTCAGCCCAAAACTTTTGTTCTAGACCAACTCCACTAAGCATACTCCTAGCCTTCTCCATTAGTGTCCTGTTCATCCTCTCTGTAACTCCATTTTGCTGCGGTGTGTATGGAGTTGTCTTATGTCTTTCAATCCCAAGTTCCTTGCAATACTTATCAAATTTTATAGAACAGTACTCACCACCGTTGTCAGTTCTCAAACATTTAATCTTTTTACCAGTCTGATTTTTAGTAAAAGCTTTAAACTCCTTAAACTTGCTATAGACTTCAAATTTGCTTTTGAGAAAATAAATCCATGTCCTTCTACTGTAATCATCTATAAAAGATACAAAGTATATAGATTTTGATAACGAAGGAACATTAACAGGACCAAACACATCAGAATAAATAAGGTCCAACACACCAGAAGACTTATGAGAACTCGAGTAAAACTGAACACGGTTTTGTTTTCCATAAATGTAATGTTTGCAAAAGTTGAACTCAAGATTACAATCATCTAACCCCTCAACGATGTTCTTATTTTTTAGGGTACGCAGACCCTTCTCACCAATGTGGCCAAATCTCTTATGCCATAACATTATCTTTTCTGTAGGAAGTTTAACTTCCAATGCACGATTACAACCATCAAGACTAGAAACAGTAGATTTATTCACTACTCGTTCAAATGGTGGGGATGAAGTGACTGTTGCCCTCTTCCTTGATTCAGAAGAACTATTGCATTGTGAAATGCATGCTTCCAGCTGAAATAGAGTACCTCTCCGAGTACCCTTAGCAAGCACCATAGCTCCTCTAGTCATCTTGCATCCTTCTTTCGAAAAGACAACCTGCACACCTGCATCATTCAAACTACTTATAGAAAGTAGGTTTCGTTCTAAGCTTGGGATGTGCATAACCCTAGAGATCCCCTTCACTCGACCATTAGGGAATCGGATAGAGACTCTTCCATGACCAACAATCTTCAAATGAGATTCGTCACCCAGATACACCTTTCCACCATCGAACTCCTCATACTTAGTGAACTAGTCTCGATGCAAGGTCATGTGGAATGATGCACCAGAGTCTATCAGCCACACATCATCAGATGCATGGGTTGCCAGGGCTGCGATGAAAGCATCACCATCATCTTGTGACTTATCAGAATCTGAATCAGGAGCTTTCTTCTTTTTCTTCTTCTCCTCTTTGCATTCCTTTTGGAAATGCCCGGTCTTGCCACAGTTCCAACAAAGAGCCTTGGACTTTCCAGGAGATTTAGATCTCCCAGGAGATTTAGATCTACCCTTCTTAGCTTTCTTGTCCTTCTTCTTCCCTTTCTCCTTAGGTCTTCCACGAACTGCAAGGACTTCTTTGGCTACCTCAGAAGACTTTCTCCACATCTCTTCAAACAACAGCAAAGAAATCACTTCTTCCATTTTGAATGTGGATGTGGTGCTTCTGATTGCCATGACAAGATGATCCCATGAGTCTAACAGAGAACAAAGCAGGGTCATACACCGATCCTCCTCCTCCATCTTTACACCAATAGATGTCAATTGTGCAACCAGCATGTTGAAAGCATTCATATGTTCAGCAATGGATCCTCTGTCCTCCATTCGAAGAGATACAACTTGTTTCTCAGAAAAAGTTTATTAACCAAGGATTTTGCTTGATACACATCTCCCAACTTCTTCCAAAGTAGTTTTGCAGTAGTCTCCTCATAGACATTTAACAACACAAAATCAGCAAGACTGAGTCTTATGAGACCCTTAGCCTTCCGATCCTTGAGATCCCACTCATCTTGTGATATTGCAGCTAGTTTAGCTCCATTAACACTTTCCCAAAGGTCTCGGTCAACAAGCATGTCTTCCATCTTGAGCTTCCATAGCTCAAAATTACTGCCATTGAACTTCTCCACTTCAAACCTTCCTGATGTGCTTGCCATCTCCTTGCTTCAATAGAAATTAGACTACTCTGCATGGACTCCCACTCAACCTAAGATTAGCTCAAAAAACCCTTACCCAAAACTAGGACCAAAGGTGATCAAGCTGTAATACCAACTGAAAGGAAGCTAGGTGTGCGGAAATTACTTCCTACACTAATCTAATGAGGAGAGATGTATGCAAATTCAAATTTAATTCTTACAACTACAGCAACATAGAACATCTAACAGAGATATTGCAGCAATACACTTACACATAGAAAGTAGACAGAAGAGAGAGAGACAAGATATACGTGGGGAAAACCCTTACGGGTGAAAAACCCCACACTCTAAAACATAGCTCAAATGTATTACAGTAAACAATAACATATTACAATACGGTTTCAAAGCCAATGCTCTTTCAGAAGTCTTCAAATTTTGAATCTAGAGATATTCTGGCAACATAACAGTACTTGTACCAAAGTTATCTATCTCCCATCCAAGCACCTATTTATATAGAGTTTACATGGCAAATATGGAACCTTCTAGAGATGGGCATCCATCTTGGACTCATTCCCTAAAACCCTTGCCTGAGGACACTTGTCCAACATCCCATCCCAAAGTGGGCGCCTGGTCCCAAGATAGGTTACGACAGATGCTCTTACACACCTTATAGCTATCATAGAATCTGTCATAACTGACAGCACTTACAGCTGTAAGAGAATTTGTCATACACTAACTAAAAATATCATATTCCTCTTACAACATGTCATAACCTCCCTTGACCGCCCAAAGATGCCTTTCTCTCATGCAAAGATACTCACCGACACTTGTCATTGATTAAAAGTTGATTGAGGTTTTGGGGGCGTTGCCCCCGAGCCCCCACGAGGGTGCTACCCCTCGACCCTGCCCCGTATCATGACATGGAGCGTGCCAGGGGCACTGCCCCTAGACCTCACAAGGGGCTACGCCCCTTGACCCCGTCTTGGGGGCGCTGTCCCCAAACCCCTGTTAATTATTCAAGGGGTAAACCGCGGCTGCCAAAGTCACCAAAATTTACCCTGCTACATATACACAAGGTGCTGACTATGCCAACTCAACATGGGATAAATAAATACAACATTAGGAATTTGCAAAGGTTGAAACACCTTAATTCCTAATAAAAAGGCAGTGTCCAATTTGGACCTCTGAGAACTGGAGCTTGTGTCAAGGATGCTTTTAGCTTCTCAAATGAATTATGACAGTCTGGAGTCCATTCAAATTCAATGTCTTTTGTCAACAAAGTAAATAGATGTGCAATAATTTTGCTAAAAGCTTGAATAAACCACCTGTAATAATATGCATGTCCAAGGAAGCTCCTTACATCCTTCTGTCTCTATGGAATGGGTAGGGTAGATATAATTTCAATCTTCTTTGTGTCAACTTGTTTTCCTGCACTTGAGATAAAATGTCCCAAGACTATTCCCTGTGTCATCATCATAAAACATTTTTCATTGTTCAAAGATAGATTGCGCTTTGTGCATCTCTTTAAAACTTTCTCCAAGTTGTGTAAAGCTTCATCATATGTTTCACCATATGTGAAGTCATCCATGAAAATCAGAGAAAATGCTAAGGAGTTCTCTTTGAAATGTGGTTGGAGCGTTGCACAGACCAAAAGGCAAGACAGAATATGCATAGGTCCCCCAAGGGCAAGTAAATGTTGTCTTATCTTGATCCTCTGGTGCAATCCTGATTTGGTTATAGCCACTAAAACCATCAAGAAATGAGAAATATTTCTTCCCTGCTAAAGAGTCAAGAACTTGATCAATAAAGGGCAATGGGAAGTGATCCTTTCTGGTGGCAGCATTTAGTTCTATTGCAAGTATGTGCATAATCAGTGTTGTCATTGATGTCAACATATCCTTGTTGTCATTAGTGTCAACTGTATCTTATTCTATTACTTGTTTAGAAGACTTGTATGTTGAGGATATTGATAAAATTAGCAAGAAACAAGTGAGTTACAAAGAAGTGCAGTGTAGACAGTGAGTTGTATGTTGAATAACAGTCCGGTAAACTACTCCGCATTTCTTTCTACTTGAAGATCGTGGTCTACAGATTGGAAGTAAGTTAGAGGTATGTCTGAGGATTCTGCATTCTAGGTTTGAGCCATCCACATGAAGATCTGAGTGAGTTGTATTCACCAGAATGAAACCTATTTTTTCTATAAGTTCAGTTGGGACAGGGAGATAGTATTTGGCTCCGTATTCCTCCGCAATAAAATATTTTGTTCTGTGGTTCTAGACGGAAGTCTGGGATGATGATAAGTGCCTACAGTTGCAATGGTTCATGGTTTGGTGGTCTGCAAGCTATCTTTCTTTTATGACAGTGAAGACAGTGAAGTTCATGTGTTCTGGTGAGAAGATTCCTATGGATAAAGTGGTTAAGGTTTGTGCAGTTGCTCCTAATGATTATAGCATGTTTGTGGATGTCTCCTAATCATGTTTCTATCTGGACTTTGGTCTGCGTTAAGAAATTGAGATGGTGTGTGAAGATTGTTCCCAGATAATGTAGTGTGTAACCAATCTTGGCTGACTTGGTTGATCCCATTGATTGCGGAGATCTCTGGAAGATTGTGGAAGCATGTTGTGGCATGGAAGATCATGTTTGAGTCCTAGCTAAGGCATGGCATGATCCACATTTCATTCCCTTTGCATGATGTTGCAATAGGTTAGGACCTATTTTGTAAATGTTTGTAATACTGACCTTGGAGATTGTTCCAATGGTTGATGATTGTGATGTCGACCTTGATGATCATTCCAAGGTTGATGTAGTGTATAAATACTTGTAGTTGAGTTGTGGAAAAGGTGTCCTTGAGAAAAAATGAAAAGATATAAAGAAAGGTCCAAAAGGCAGAGCAGAGAAGAGGTAGATGAAAGAAGAGGAAGAGCAGAGAAGAGGTAGAGGAAAGAAGAGGAAGAACAGAGAAGAGGAAGACCAGAGCAGCAAAAGAGCATAGAAGGGGAATTATTGTACTTCATATAAAGGCATTGATCGTGGTAGTGATTCTGGCAGTAAGCCACCAGTAGGATTTAACAGCCCTTATTGTAATCTTGCTAGGTTTAGGGTTGAGGCAGTGAGCCTACTAGACCTAGTTGTTCTTCATGGCAGTAAGCCAGTATGTTTAGGCCCGTGGAGTGACCAAGCCTGAACATTATTATTTCAAGATTGCAATATATATTGAGAGTTAATCCTCTCCGTGGTTTTTCCCCACCTTGGGATTTTCCACGTAAATCTGGTGTCTCTTGTGTTTGATGTTGTATCGGTGGTTAAGTTTCTAATTTCATGTACTCATTGTTAAACTATAATAATTGTGGATAAGTGATGAATGTTTTAACTGCAGAAAGTGTTTAAGTTTTTGTGACAACTAATTCACCCTCCCCCCTCTCAGTTGTCCGAGCATATTGACAATTGGTATCAAAGCCAAGTCACTTTTGGAAAGAGTCTAACAACTGAAGGGAGATCCTAATGGAGAAAAAAGGAAAAAAAATACTCTCCGATACACCCAAATGCTCATCAAGAGATATCAAGAGTAGATTGTCCAAGGAAGCAATTCATGAAGAACAAAATGACAACCATCGAAGATGGTCTAAAACTTGTACCAGTGATGAAGATTGTTGGGTTATTGATAGTAGATGCTCAAACCATATGACTGGTGACAGAAGTAAGTTCATCAGTCTGGAAGAATACAATGAAGGGCTAGTCAAGTTCAGAGATGACTGCACTGCTAAAGTCTGCGGAATAGGATTGACAAATTTTGGCAACAAACAAATTTTTGAAGATGTTCTTTATGTAAAAGGTTTGAAACAAAATCTCTTAAGCGTCAGACAGTTATGCAGGAAGGGATTCAAGTTTGTATTTGAGAATGACTCTCTTGAAATCAAAGGAAAATATGGAGCTACAATAGCACTTACAAAAAAAACATAAAAGAATCTCTATCATCTTAGAAAAAGTGACTTTCTTCGATACACATCTCAGATCAAGGAAAGTTGGGTTTGGCATAGAAGATTTTGTCATACAAACTTGATGATTTAACAAACTCAGTTTAGATTGTGAAGGACCTACCAAAGATTGATTACTCAAGCAACATCAGTTACAGGAAATGTCAAAGATGGTCAAGAAAAGCATGGCAAGACAAAGAAAGATCCTCCACTAAACGATTGGAATTGATTCATACAAACTTTTGTGGTCCCACAAAAATACCAAGCCTCCATGATCATAGGTACTTTATGTTTTTTATTGATGACTTTTCTAGAATGACTTGGGTTAGCTTTTTAAAGGATAAATTAGACATTCTAGAGGCACTCAAAATTTTTAAAGAAACCCTTGAAAATGAGCTAAGCATGAACATCAAAGGTTTGAGAATCGGCAAAGAAGAAGAACTTATCTCCAATGACTTCAATGTATTTTGTGAAACCAATGGGATAGAAAAATAGCTCTCTACAAAAAATAAGATGATGGAAGAAGCAAGTAGAACTATTCAAGAGAATGCAAAATTAATGATGGAAGAAGCAAACTTACCAAATATCTTTTGGAAGGAGGCAATTCAAACCATTGTCTATACATTAAATAGAGTTCAGGTAACAACCAAAGAAGGAAAGACCCCTACTGAGTTATGGTGTGGATCAATACCCACTGTGAAATATTTTAAGATCTCTGGAAGAAAATGCCTCATCAGAATGGAAAAGGACAATGCCAAGTATGAGGAAGGCATTTTTCTTGGATACTCATCTTGGACCAGAGTCTACTAGTGTTACAACAATAGATTGGGAAGGATCGTGGAAAGTACAAATGTTAAGGTTATTGAGAACATCCAGGAGAATTCAGTCTCAACCATTAAGGATTTGCAGATTGAAGAACAAGAAGATTCCCAGACCACCAAATGTAATGGGGAAGATCACAAAACTGATGTGAATATGTGCCTAATTGCTAGTATTGACAGAGATAACTCAAAAACTGCAGATGAAGACATGGATTTGAAAGAAGATTTAAGAAGGCAAATCAGGCAACTACAGTAGACTCTAAAAGAGAACAATGAAGAAAGGACAAAAATTGAGAACTGTCTGAAAGATAGAATTAAAATCTACATGAAGCTTGAAGAAGAAGTTGACGACTTGAAAGTTGATCTGAAACATGTGCGGGCTCAAAGAGATCAATTCAGCATGAATGTTTCCATATATGATAGGCCAATGGCAAAATATAAAAATGATGATGACAGAGAAGGTATAAAACTTGGAAAAGACAAAGGATTTAGAGAAAGTCAGGAAGAGGACAAAATCAGACAGATTCAGAATCAAAGAAGCAGAAGACTATCAATTAGACAGCCAAACGCTCAAAGGTTTTCCTCTTTCAATGGTTACTGCAATTTATGTAACAAATTTAGTCACAAGGTTAATTGGTGTAGAAATAGGGTGAATCAAAATACCCTATCATTCTCTAGTCAGAATTCCATTAGATGCTATGCTTGCCACAGAATGGGACATAGAGCTAATGAGTGTAGAAGTCAAGTGAGAAAAGGCTATGGGACAAATAGGACAATGGAATCCTTCAGTGGCTATTGTTAGACATACAATAATTTCAGGAATAAAGATAACCTAGGTAGGTCAAAGATGAATGGAAGAAACATTGAGAAGAGAAATATTATATGCTTCAATTGCAACAAGCTTGGACATATTGCAAAATACTGCAGAAACAAGAAGAAGGATAACCAATCAAAATCAAGGGAACTGGTTGGAAAAATTAATCTAACACAAATCAAGGAAGAGATGAACAAGGTTTGCTTCAAGAAGGAAATAAATGAAGGAAGAGATGAGTCTGTGATGCAGGAGCATCCATGGTCAATGGCAATCTTACATCACCAAAAATATTTTAATTTTTGTTTGTTTTCAATAAGGTTTATGGGCTTGGGAAATAATATTTTAATTTGCAACAAATATAATTTTCCTTGGGCATATTGGTAAATGTATTTTTTGTGGGAAAATGCCCCAGTAATTTATAAATGCCTCAAATAGTGGAGAATATCTTTCCTAGGCAAAGGCATTAAATTTTATTTTAGTGGGGGCTAATTTTTGTCATAAGCAGGGTTGATTCTATCATAAGTGGGGCTGCCAAGAATCATGGAATTAATGGCACTTATTATTGTAACCATCATAGTGTAAGGAATCTTGTAAGTGGTCTTTATGGCCCAAGTTGGTGGACCTAACTCCCAGAATTTTATTTTATTAAATTCCAAAATTTGTAACTCCAAGAGGGGGGTCGTAATTATAAGACCTAGTATCAGTAAAATGAGCATAAATTTCTCATATCTTATCAAAATTAAGAAATAAAAAATGTTTTGGAAAGATGGGAAGGAGAGACATGAAACCCAGAAACTATTTTAGGAAATTCTAGAAAATGAGGATGCGGTGAAAGGAATAAGTGACAAGTTTTTATTGGAGCTGGGAGAAGAAAATTGGGAAGAGACCCAGATGTTGGGGAAGGAGTCTAGAGGTGGAGAAAATTATTTGTTACAGGTATTAGATGTGTAATTCTCAAAAGCTCACAAGCTTCCTTATTTTGTAATGCATTTTCATATTTGAATAAAAGATTGTGTGCAGATTTCTCTTCATATCTTTGTTGTAATATTTTATTTTCAACCTTCTTGCATAGGCTTGTTTAAGTGTTTTGTTGTAGATTTCTAAGTGAAGACAATTTCCCTCTACATCAATTGGTATCAGAGCTTAGAAGGTCTAGCCAAAAGAGAGTTTGGTGTTTGTGGGTTTTTGTTTGTGCAGGTTGAACAGAGAACCTGGTTGCCAAAAGATTAGGTAGAGGAGAAGAAGAAGAAGAGACCTAGGTGAGGCAAAGATAAAGAGAAGCAAGGTTAAAGGGACTTGCTTGAAGATAATATGGATTTGTTTAGAAGGTACTTACATGCTAGGGGTTTACAAAAGAAGAAGTAAAAAGAAAAAGGGAGGAAGAGGAAAGAGGAAAGAGGAAAAGATGAGACAAATAGAGGTTGAGAAAGAGATAAGAGAACTGAGGCAAACTGTGGAAGAGATGGAAAAAGATATGGAAAGAATGGTTTAGCAGTTGTAAATTTGGCACTTATCAGTGAAGAGGAAGGTTACATGGCCCATTAGAAAGATTATTCAAAGAAGAATGAGACAAGCAAGGACAGCAGCAATAGAAGAGGTAAAAAATGAAATAGTAAGTATACCTATGATTGTTTTGACATGAAGCAATGAAGAAGAAAAAGTAGACATGGTTGAGGATGAGAAGAAGGTTGTAATTGTTGCAGATCATGAGGCTGCATTAGTAGAGAATGAGCATGAAGAAGATGGGGCAGCTGACAATGGTGATGAAAAGGTTGCAGAGAAAGAGGTAATACATAATATATTTTATTTTTATGATGAAGATGAGAGTAGAGTGTATGAAGATGAAAATATTGCAGTAGATAGTGAGCAGATAGATGTTGTAGTAGTAGCAATAGAGGAACAGGTGAAAGAGGTAAAATTATATTCATTTGAATTTGTGAAGGATGATTTGTATGTGAGTGTAGAAGAACAGATAGTGAATGCAGAAGAGATAGTACAATTAGATGTTGTTAGTGTTGATTTGTATGCAGAGAAAGATTTATGTGATGTTGCAGAGGATAGTGCAGATGCATGTTGGTGCAGGAGGTCGAGTTACAGTGATTCCATGTTGAGAAAGAGGAGTGCAGAGTAGATTTGGTGGAGTATGGGATGTATTCCGGGTAGATGCTGGAAAAAGAGAAAAAAAAAAGAGAGCAATTTCTTGTGCACATATTTGTGAGTGTATGCTCACAAACTTCTTACCCTAGGTGTCTGATGCAGGAGCATCCACAGTCAATGGCAATCTTACATCACCAAAAATATTTTAATTTATGTTTGTTTGTTTTCAATAAGGTTTATGGGCTTGGGAAATAATATTTTAATTTGCAACAAATATAATTTTTCTTGGGCATATTGGTAAATGTAATTTTTGTGGGAAACTACCCTGGTAATTTATAAATGCCTCAAATAGTGGAGAATATCTTTCCTAGGCAAAGGCATTAAATTCTATTTTAGTGGGGGCTGATTTTTGTCATAAGTGGGGTTGATTCTGTCATAAGTGGGGCTGCCAAGAATCATGGAATTAATGGCACTTGTTATTGTAATCATCATAGTGTAAGGAATCTTGTAAGTGGTCTTTATGGCCCAGGTTGGTGGACCTAACTCCCAAAATTTTATTTTATTAAATTCCAAATTTTGTAACTCCAAGAGGGGGGTCATAATTATGAGACCCAATCTCGGTAAAATGAGTATAACTTTCTCATATCTTATCAAAATTAAGAAATTAAAAATGTTCAGGAAAGATAGGAAGGAGAGACATGAAACCCATAAACCATCTTAGGAAATTCTAAAAAATGAGGGCACAGTGAAAGGAATAAGTGATGGGTTTTTATTGGAGTTGGGAGAAGAAAATTAGGAAGAGACCCAGATGTTGGGGAAGGAGTCTAGAGGTGGAGAAAATTGTTTGTTGCGGGTGTTGGATGTGTAATTCTCAGAAGCTCACAAGCTTCCTTATTTTGTAATGCATTTTCAAAGTTGAATAAAAGATTGTGTGCAGATTTCTCTTCATATCTTTGTTGTAATATTTTATTTTCAGCCTTCTTGCGTAGGCTTGTTTAAGTGTTTTGTTGCAGATTTCTAAGTGAAGACAATTTCCCTTTGCATCATTCTACTCTAGGCTCTGGAGCAGCTACTTCCTTCAGGAAGTAAATTGTGAATCATGGCTTAGGGGGAGCTGTATTGAAGATTCTAAATCCCCCAGCCAGATAGTTAGTGTTGAGATCTGGCACAAAGATATATGTTGTGGCAATCCACTTGGAAGGGTTTTAATTTAGAAATAACTAAGTATGAGAAGTATACAAAGTAAGTGACAGAAATTGAATTAGCATGTCTCCACAGTTGAAGATCTCCATATAGATATCTAGTGAACATATTTTCCAATGTTCAAGTTCTAAAGTCACATGGTGAATTGTCTAAGTCCGGACCTGAAACATATGAGTATTTTTTATTTGTGGTTCTGAAGGTATGTTAAGACGTCAATGATGATTGTTGGATATGAATTCTAGAGTCTCATATGGTCCGCATTGGGAGTTATGATGTGACACATGAATTTTTCAAGTATGTACTTAAGGGACAAGCTGATAGGTCATGAATTTTGGCTAAGTATCTAACTAATAAAATCAGTGGCAAGGCTCTGGTATTTTGGTCTAATTGGGTCCGTTGCTAAGGGTAATGCTTTGCAGTTCTGGCATTGATCAATGATTACATCTACATCGATAAGTTTGTCTAATCTTGAAATTAATGAGCAACAAAAGTTTAGGATTATTTTTAGCACAGAGCAGTTTTCCTTGGAAATAGATGAGGTATGCAAGGATAAGTTTTCAAGCAAGGCTATGTGTAAAAGGCACTCACAAGTGGAAATAGTAGCTCTGGTGGCACAAATGGAGGCTATTAAGTTGCCTCTAGCCCTTGTAGCACATAAGGACTTCAAATTAGATGTGAAGACTGCTTGCTTGAATCTCAGGTTAAAGAAGACATTGTTTTAACTAGATTAGTGATAAGGGAAGCTTGCAAAAGAAAACCTATAGACAGAGTCATGTCTGAAGCTTTGAGAAGACAAGATATGTTACTCCGGAAGTGATAGCATGTGAAGGTTCTAGATACAATCTGATGTGTACTCCTAAGAGGGAGTAGTCAGAGCAATAAAAAGAAAAAGGTGTAGCAGTGTAGGTAGTAATCAGAGATGGTTGTTGAAGTCAAGAAGATTATGAAGTTATCTCCCAGGGGAAGCAGTGTTGCTGACAGAGAAAATAGGGTAGTAGAAGCAAGATCCTAAGTTTAGAATTAACAAACCAAGAAGGAGAGAACTTCACATGAAGAACCATATTTGCAGTCAGGAAAGCATCAAGCAAGGGTGAGCAATCAGTTGAAGAAAGTTCAGAAGAGAGATTAGATCAGAGCAGAAGGGTGCAAGTATGTGCCCTTTGCCATTGATGTCAAAGGGGGGGAGAAGTCATGTGAAAAACTTAGAGTACAGATGTGTAAAATAAAGGGGGAGAATTTTGAGAAAGAAAGAAGTGCAGGTGCATAAAGAGAAAGGGGAAGAATCTTGTCTTGATGGTTGTTGCAGTTTTCACATCATATGTTGCCATCAATGACAAAGTGGGAGATTGTTGCAAGTATGTGCCTAATCGGTGTTGTCATTGATGTCAACATATCCTTGTTGTCATTAGTGTCAACTGTATCTTATATGTTGAGGATATTAAGAAAATTAGCCTCTCCAGAACAAACAAGTGAGTTACAGAGAAGTGCAGTACAGACAGTGAGTTGTATGTTGAAGAATAGTCAAGTAAACTGCTCCGCATTTATTTCTACTTGAAGATCATGGTCTATGAATTGGAATTAAGTCTGAGGATTCTACATTCTAGGTTTGAGCCATCCACATGAAGATCTGAGTGAGTTGTACTCCCCAGAATGAAACCTACTTTTTCTGTAAGTTCAATTGGGACAAGAAGATAGTATTTGGCTCCGCATTCCTCTGCAATAAAGTATTTGGCTTTGTGGTTCTAGAGGGAAGTCTGGGATGATGATAAGTGCCTACAGTTGCAATGGTTCATGGTTTAGTGGTTTGCAAGCTATCTTTCTTTTATGATAGTGAAGACAGTGAAGTTCATGTGTTCTAGTGAGAAGATTCCTATGGATAAAGTGGTTAATGTTCGTGTGGTTGCTTCTAATGATTATAGCGTGCTTGTGGATGTCTCCTAATCATGTTCCCATCTAGACTTTGGTCCGCGTTAAGAAATTGAGATGGTGTGTGAAGATTGTTCCCAGATAATGTAGTGTGTAACCAGTCTTGGCCAACCTGGTAGATCCCAATGATTGCGGAGATATCCGGAAGATTGTGGAAGCGTGTTGTGGCATGGAAGATCATGTTTGAGTCCCAACTAAGGCATGGCATGATCCGTATTTCATTCTCTTTGCATGATGTTGCAATTGGTCAGGACCTATTTTGTAAATGTTTGTAATACCGACCTTGGAGATTGCTCCAATGGTTGGATGATTGTGATGCCAACCTTGATGATCATTCCAAGGTTGATGTAGTGTATAAATACCTGTAGTTGAGTCATGGAAAAGGTGTCCTTGAGCGAAAATGAAAAGATATAAAGAAAGGTCCAAAAGGCAGAGTAGAGAAGAGGGAAAGAAGAGGAAGAGAAGAGAAGAGGAAAAGCATAGCAGGGCAAGAGTAGAGCAGGGGAATTATTGTACTTCATAGAAATATGTTGATCATGGTAGTGAGTCTGGCAGTAAGCCACCAGTAGGGTTTAACAACCCTTATTGTAATCTTGCTAGGTTTAGGGTTAAGGCAGTGAGCCTGCTAGACCTAATTGTTCTTCATGGCAGTAAGCCAGTATGTTTAGGCCCGTGGAGTGACCAAGCCTAAACATCATTATTTCAAGATTGCAATATATATTGAGAGTTAATCCTCTGTGATTTTTCCCCACCTTGGGTTTTCCACGTAAATCTATTGTCTCTTGTGTTTGATGTTGTATCAGTGGCTAAGTTTATGATTTCATGTACTCATTGTTAAACTATAATAATTGTGGATAAGTGATGAATGTTTTAATTGCAGAAAGTGTTTAAGTTTTTGTGACAAGTGATTCACCCCCCCTCTCAATTGTCTGGCGCATATCAACAAGTTCCTTGTAATCAATAGAAACTTTCCATTTGCCACCTTTCTTGGGAACTATGACCAATGATGAAACCTATTCACTATCTAAAATGGGGTATATAAACCCTGCATATAAAAGATTTTGAAGTTTTTATTTCACTATCTCTCTAAGAGCAGGGTGCATACGTTGTTTCTGTTGTCTTACAGGTCTATAGCCATCATCAATGTAAATTTTGTGCATACACAAAGTAGGATTCATGCCTTTCATATCACTGTAATCCCATGCAAATTCTATTGAGTGAGTTTGTAATAATGCATGCAGGGATTGTTATTGCTCATCAGTCAATGAAATATTAATGGTCAACATCTTTCCTGGCTTGATTTCTAATGGCTTAGTCATTTCTTGTACAGAGGACAAATCAAGGCTAGGTATTACTAGCAAGCATTGTTGGGGTAACAAAGTATGAAATATTTGAGATACCTCCTCTAAGGAACTGGTGGGTATTATGCTTTCTAAGGGATCTTGCAAGCAAGATAAATAGTCTTGCTACTACAGGTGCCTTCCGCAGTCATTTTGTATAATGTGAGCGATTAACTCATCTTCATCCTGAATATCCAGTAAGGGGTTGTGTCTAATAGTCATCAAGGTTTGCAGGGAGTAGCTATCCTCATCTTCTAGGGTCGGCCAAATGGTTTGCTCAAGCTCATGGTATGGTTGGGCTGGTGGATATAAAACCAATTTCTTGCTCATAGTCCCATTAGATATGATCATGTTACCTGACCTGTAACCTATAAATACATCTATTGTGGCAAGCCATGGTCTGCCTAGTATAAGAGGATAACCAACGAGATTAACCTTGGGCTGTAGGACTATGAAATTAGCAGGGTATTCCCAAGAATCTAATGCAATGACCAAATCCTCAATGACTCCTTCAAGTTTAACCGAAGACCTATCAGCTAATTGCAAGACTGTCTGGGTAGGCCTAAGGTTTCTCAATTGGAGTGTCTGCATTGTCTCCTTAGTCATTACATTAATTGTAGCACCTAAATCTATTAGATTATTCTTAATCAAAGTCCCATTGGTTTTAACATCCACTACTGGACTACTTGGATTTGTATATTTGGGAACAGTTATATTTCCCAACATTATGTCAGTGAGGTTACCCAAAACATGGACTATCTTTGGGTCTATCCTCTTCCTTCCTGGTTTCTTTATACAGAGATCTCTGATAGTCTTAGTATAGATAGGAATATCTTTGATGGCTTGGATTAAGGGAATCTTTATGCTTATATCTTGTAACTAGCCTATGAGGTTAGTTTCAAACTGTGCTGGTTGTTTCTAGATAGCCAAGCATTCAAGAAAAGGATGATTAGGATTTGAAATGATCTGAAGGCCCTAAGTTGATTCAAGTTCCAAAGGTGGTTTATTTGAGGCTTCCTCTATGGGTTCTTCATCTTCAAGTTCTATAATTTGGGGAGACAAAGGGCCCGCAAGTTGCTTCCCTGATCTAAAATGAACATTACTCACTTCTATCCCATAGGTGGGGTATTGTATCACCTCGTTAGTATAAGCCTGTTGAACAGGCTTGTTGTTAGAATTAGGTGCAGGTTGGGCAGGGATTTGGGTAGGTCTAGGAGGTGGATTTTGAGGTGCTAATGGAGGCATTATGGCTGGCTGTTGTGGTTGAGATAGAATCATAGGTTGCTGGTAATTTGCATTTTGTTGCCATTGTTGATTCTTGTTCTATTGAGGCTACCATTGAGGTTGATGTGTAGACCACTGGGGATTGTATTTGGAACCTTGAATACCTTGTTGGGACCATGGATTTGGCTATTGTTGGTTCCAACTAGATTGTGGAACTAGATTGTGGAGTAGGCCATTGTGGGTTTTGCTAGAGATTTTGATTACTAGGCCATGGCTAAGTGTTCCGAGCAGAGAAATTTTGGTTTGCAGCAGGAAAGGGTGAATTGAAACTCAATGGATTAGAGGGCATACCTTGTCTTTGCTGTCAAGGTCTCCTTTGAGTGATAAAGAACAATTGTCCATCCTCTCCTTCAAATGGTTGAAATTCTAGCCTTTCAACCTTCTCTTGATGGATGCTTGCCACCCTTTTGTATTTACAATTTGCCTTCTTTTGCCTACAACTAGGACAGTACTTAGTAAGCATTGCATCAGCTTCTTGTTTCTTCTTGATGTGAAGAGTGTCCAGTTGTGTAGCCATATGGATGATTATGTCCTCCTTCATGTTGGATAGCAAGTTACTAATTTCCACTCTTGAAACTCCATTGGTTGACTTGTTTGTAATTGATGTCCTTTCTCCCCTTGGTCGTCTGGTGAAAGTTCTTGAATAATTTCAGGAAACTTTACAAATTGACTCAAAAGGTAGCTGAGAATTATCACCTTGCCCAATGAGATTCAAAGCATCCATGCAATCATTCTTAACCCCTCTCAAGAAGACCAGTTTTAATCATTCTTTAGACAATCTATTTTGGGGGTTTTTCTTCAGAGAAAACTAGAATCTTTCAAACATAATCTTCTAGTGGCTCCTCCTCTTTTTGTGACATCCTGAAGATGTCATCTCTCCTCCTGTCATGTCCTTGGCGGTAATCTTGGTATTTCTCTAAGAATTTATCCTTCATTGTATCCTAGTCTCGTATGACATCTTTTCCCAACCTCATAAACCATCTCAAGGTTGCATCCTTAAGGGTGGCAGGAAAGAGTTTTAGCCTGTGAGCATTTGAGGTGTAGTCATAGCTCCTACATAGGATATCAAACTCAAACAAAAACATATCTGGGTCCTCTATCACCAGGCCATAGAAGATTGGTAATGCAAATGGTGGAATCTTTTTCAGCATCGTAGCCCTCTCCTAATAAGTGATAGGAAAATTGAACATTCCTTGCTATGGTGGATCCTCCACCACAGTATCTACCATCGTTCTGAAGGTCCCTTCTATAGTTGTGGAAGAAGTCGATGAAGATGTAGAAGCTATTGATGAAGATGTAAGAAAAAGTTCTTCCTCGGCAATTTCTACTATATAGTTGATGAAGTCAGTTGGGTCTTCACTATCCTAAAAATTTGAAGGGAGGAATCTACCTCGATTGTCTCTCTACCTCCGCATACAGTGAATTTGGCTTTATATTCTAGTGTTCCTACACAATGTTAGTATAATTGTCTGGTGTTTCTTGAAAAGTGAATCTATTAACCCTAATGCTGGAATCAAAGTTTTAAGCTATGAAAGCATGTAAAATGAGCCTATGAAGTTATCACCATCCCTGACAATGGCGCCAAAAATGTAGAGGAAAACTAATGCGTTGTAAACTTAACATAATTCAAGGGTAAACCTATCTAAACGGTCCACTCTATCATTGTACTCCTACATTAAATTATCAACCAAGGAGCGTAAGCTTATGATGGCACTGCACTGTATGTGCCTTTAGGGTTCATATTCTTTCTAAACTATCTTATCCAAACCTACTCAGATTATTCTACTTTGTTAGAATTCACAGAAACGTAAGAAAAGAAAAAATAGTTACAGAATCTAGTGGCTATGGGTACCTTCAACATAAGCTATACATAACTGCTACAACAGGAAATTACAGAACTAATTCAAAACATTTGAAATGATAAGAGAACTAATGCTAACCTCTGGAAGACTTAAAGTAGACAAAGCATGCATTTGCTCATGAACCATACTACTGTAATTTAATAATCAAAATATTCTAATTGACTCATACTGTATTTATAAGCTAATGGAAAATAGATTTAACAAGAATGCATAAAAGAATGAGGAAATAAATGAAGTGAGGATCAGTACCTTCAGTGGCTGGCTCAGGGGACTAACTCACTTAACTGGAAATCAAA
This sequence comes from Cunninghamia lanceolata, assembly GCA_027924645.1. NCBI lineage: Eukaryota > Viridiplantae > Streptophyta > Pinopsida > Cupressales > Cupressaceae > Cunninghamia > Cunninghamia lanceolata. The sequence continues at coordinate 6,540,849 of BSBN01000531.1, read as the reverse complement.
TCTAATTCAGATACTCACGCATCCTCATAACACATAGTTCCATTCATCTCATATCATAAATAGAATCTCTTTCGGATTGTATTCAGAAATGACATTCCTTAATTAAACGTGTCTGGATCTTCCAATATTGAAAAACAGAGAAACAATTAAGTAACTGGGAAATAAGGTAACTAACTTAACACCAAACTCATCCCTCCTAACTTATACATAAATGGGAGAGTTTTATGCAACTACCAACTAACTTCAGTCAATCCATTCCTAGATGCTAGGATATAGGTTTAGGATTGATTTATTGATCTAACTGATTAGAGGAAGGAGAGTTCTATTCAAACAAGAATTCTTATGCAACAATTCGTATGAAGAACACACATAAGCCACGTTTGAAATAGGTCTACTTCTTCTACATTTATTGTTTTCCATGATGGTTCGCATTCATCCTCCAGCTGCCTGCACTTCTGGTGTCTTAACTTCAGCTTCCTTTAATTCTCTTGTCCTGCAACTCGCTGCAAGTGCTCCTTTCCTTGATGCCACGTTCTTGCTACACAGGGGTTAATTCACAAAACATATGCACACAAATAACCTTCATAATTAAACCATAGAATTCCATCTATATTGCATGCATACTCATATTTAAATCGTTCAATTGATAATATCATCACCATATTCCATATTAATAACATAGATTCAAAGTCTTGCAAAGTATATAGAAAGGCACTATATAATGTGGTGATGTTGGAAAAGTATCTGGAAGATCATATGGAAAAGTTCTAAAAGCATATAAAAACATAATAAAAAGAGGTCAATATTTCAACCCATCATTAGGCACAAGACAAATGAGAGAGGCGGGTGAATCAGTTGTATCAAAAAATTCAAACCCTTATAAACAAAATCACGTCCACATCAGTTCACTTAAACCCTTAATCTGTTATGAATATTAAATATGAAGAACAGATAATAGAAACTTAAACACATCAACACCATGCACAAGAGAACACCAGATTTTTATATGGAAAAACCTAAAAGGGAAAAACCACAGTGAGGATTATCTCACAATATAATGTAGTAGCAATATTGAATTACAAAAGGCTCACTACCCAAAAGAAAGAATGCTCACTACAACAGGACTCACTACCCAGAGGGTTAACCACCCAAAGGGCTCACTACCCAGGTACTCACTATCCAAGTGGACTCACTGCCCACTGAGAAAGAAAGAAAGAAGAGAAGGATGGTTCACTATCAGGATTTGAACTGATATAATTGCATCAAACCTATGCATGAAGTTCAGTTCCAATGAAGCACAATATACATCTCAACATCAACAACATCTTCACAACACTGAAAATAGTAGACACCTTCTGCTCACTGCATATAGTAGCCTAACACATGAAATCTTTGACTGCACTTATCAAATTCGCATCATATCATCATCTCCCCTCGCACACACACACACATCCATGAATCCTTGACACTTATTTATACCACCATCAGTCTTGAAAACATTCTCCAAGGTTGGAAACATGATCTACAATCCTTGAAACAATCTCCAAAGTCGCAAACTCACAATATTTGAATTAGGTCTGGACCTAAACATTCCATAGCATAAAGGAATGAAGGAAAACCACTTTACTCCTTAGTTCAGACCTAAATCCATCCAAGCACTCTACTCAACACTCACATAACCACCAAATCAATTCCATAATTAATGCAAATATCCAAGGTCGGCCAAACAACATAAACATAAGAAATTATTGATTACACGCTTCTACGATCACAACCATAACTTGTAGACCACACAAAAGGATTTAAAACAATCTGGAAACATCCACGAACAACCTAGAGTCACTTGAGAACCAACATATTCAGCCACAACAAATTTCACTTGAAGACAATTCACAGACCGCTTACAAACAACACTGTCAAACTCTGCTACACAAGAAATGACTTTTCAAAGCACCAAATCACAAATCCTCCAGAATGAAGATAGATTAGGATCTTATGAACATATATTTAGAACTGCAGCACCTAAAACCTTTCTACGGAGGAATGCGGAGCAAAATACTTTCTCTCAGATACACTACAAACATTGTCAAACACTTTCCTCAAATTGGTGAATACAACTTTCACTGTACAGCAATCCAAAGCACCAAATTCTAGATTTAGCATCTTCAAACACTTCTTAGCAACATATCCAAACCACACACTCAGATCTCCAACACAAAAGAAATGTGGAGAAAAAACTTGAACAGTGTTCTGTAAGCCAGAAGACTCCTTCAACACACTGTTTCTACTATTAATCAATTTTTTTCAAAAGCACTTGGAAACTTAATATCAGAACCAAATCCCTAATATCTTCAGCACTTCTATACAACAACCAAATCATCTTTAGCAAGCCAACCTAGACAAACAACAATAACTTCATCAGAAGACACAGTTGACACCAGTGACAATAAAAGCATGTTGACATCAATGACAACACCGATTAACACATAATTGCAACAACCCCTAGGGGTGCTTAAGGTCACCTAAGGGAGACCTAGAAATGTGTAACATCAGAAAATGTCCCCTTGGGGGCTTTTCCCTCATAAGGTTTAGCTCCCGGGTCTTTTGCATGCATTTAGGACATCTTACTTCATAATTTGGCATCTCGATGAAATGAGCCCTAGGTAACATGACAAATGGGACCTAGGAGGACCCCTTGAGCTAGACCCTACCCAAAATAGGGGGGAGGAATTGAGCGCCCATGCCCTAGTCATGCCCTATTTTGGAGCAGTCCCAATTTTTGGGTGTCAGTTTGTGACCATTAATTGGGTCCTATGCCGACACAGTAAATTTGAATTTACAAAATCTTGGCAGGAGTGTTTGTAGTTGCATATAAAAGCTTGTTTAGGAATTCATTTGTAAACTAGATGGCAATTGTGAACTTTAATCATTCACAAGGTGATTCAAGGCTTTCATTATGTTGCAAGACAAGATTTGTGTAGTCTATGTGTTTGTGTTTGCAGATTTGAGCATCCATTTCATCATGGAATGAAGAGCATCTTCCTCCCATGAGATCTTCACTACAAGGTGACATTATAGTGTGTTTGTGATCAATTATTCATTTGGTTTTTGCCTTTGCCTCCCTAGGCACGCATTCTCTATCTGAAAAAGGTGTTCAAAGACTTAAGTGTCCTCTGAGGCTTGACTAAGGCAAGTCTCTAAACACCACAACCCCCTCCCAAAGTTTTCATGGTTGCAGGTTACAGGTTGTAGAGCTGGACAAAGTGAAGTTGCAGGAAGATATCTTGGAGTGTTGTAATTGCAGAATAGGAAGAAAATATGCCCCTAGACTTGGGCGCCTGCTCATTAGTCCTCCAAGTTCCGTGACGGGAAAATCTTCAAACCAGCAAGAAAGAGTTGCAGACTGAGTTTCCAGATCCGGACAAAAAGCAAAGCATTAGACTTGGGCACCCGCTCTTTTGTCCCTGACTTTTTCGCCTTGGAACCCCAAAAATAGGTACTCTGTGATTTGATATTTTACATCTCTCTGCAAAAGCTTTTTTCCATTATTCATCAGTTTATTGTCCTATTTATATAATTAGGGTTTTAATGGTCAATTAAGCATAAGAGAAGGAAAATTGATAATTAAACACCCTAATCCAAGTTTCCCTACATCTCACAATGACCTAGGGTATGATAGTGCATTGCCACTCGACCCTAGGTCCTTAAATGTTAAGGGTGAAAGGAGGATTCAAACATCTAACAACCAAAACAATAAACAATCTAATTTTCTCCTAAACATTTTGGTGAACCCATGTTTTTAGACTTTATTGCAACTTGTTGAGTTTTTGTCTTTAGATTTGGATTGATTTCATTCATTCATATAGTCATTCATTTTATTGCATTGAAAAAAATTCAAAAAAATTGGAAAAACTAAAAAAATTCAAAAAAATTTGCATTGTTAGGCTTACTAATTTATATCAATTCTTTCTAAATTTCCCAAATTCATAATTTTTGCATCAAATCTGATATAAACTACAGAAAAATATAAAAATTTAGAAATTCGCATTGCATTTTCATTATTTATTTGCTAAGGTCTTGTAGAAATTTTGACAATTTTCATTAAACCTAATAATTCCAAAATCTAGGGTTAGTAGGCAAAATCTTCTTTTAAATTTTTATACTGATTTTAGAGGCTCATTAAAATTAGAATTTATCTGTAATCTTTCATTTTGGTGTAAATTTGCATTTAGATTTAAAATATTTGCATTTTTGCATAGAAAATTTCAACAAAAACTAGCAATTTTCATACATTTTCATTAGATTTACATTGGCATTTTGCATATTAAAGCTTGGAATTCATTTTCAGATCTGAGAGTATTTCATTTTCATCATAATTTAGACCTCAAAGCATTCACATAACATTTTGTGTCAATATTTTGAACCTAGGGCTTCAAAAACAACAATTTTCACTAGATTTGGCCTTATCGACTCTATAAATTTGCACCATAGACGTGTTGTGAAGGGTATTTTTGCATTAATTGGTTGTTATTAGGGTATTAATTTTCTTCCACTCCTAAAAAGCTTCACAACACCCTTTTAACGGGCTCTTGTATTGAAAATTGGGTGAAAAACTACACAATTTTGCTATTTTTGCCCTAGGGTTTGGCCTAGTTTGCACTCCAAGTGTGTTGTGATAAATTTTAGGGATTGAGGTGACTGATATCATTATTTTTATTTTATGCACCTCCTAAAATTCATTACAACACCCCTTTTGCTAGGTCTTGGAATTGAAAAACCGTGAAAAATAGCCTATTTTAGCTATATTTTCACTAGGGTTTGACCTTAAGTGGCACTAAAAGTGTGTTGTGACGGATATATTATCATTATATGGTTGTTATTACTAATATAATTTTTTTTCTATCATCATTTTCCTCACAACACCCTTTGTCATGCTCTTTTGCATCAAGATTTGGTGAAAAAAGTGCCTATTTTTACATATTTTCACTATATTTTGCTTAACATTATCCTAGATTTGCATCAAGAGTGTGTTGTAAAGGATCTTATTGTTGTTTTAGACTGATATTAGACATATAATTTTCTCTCCTGATCAAAACTATTACAACACCTTTGCTTTCACTTAATTACATTGAAAAAGTACAAAAAACCAAGCATTTTTGGCCTTCAATCATATCCTTCTCTTAGGATTTGTTCTCTTAGTTTGTGCATTGTGTGTTGTATGCTTTTGTATAATCTTTATGACACTTTGTCCTAAAAACAATATCCCTTTGAGAAGAAGTAAAAGGTTAATGGGATCAAGTGCTCTGAAGAAAACGACATTCCTACCTCTAATAATCCTTTGAACACCTTGTTTACAAAGGGAGAAACTCAAATTACGCAAGATATTATACATCCTCCAACCATAATCGAAGAACAAACTCTTCATGATGTTGATGATACCATTGAGGCAACAAGATATGTATCTGATGTGCAAATAGAAAAATTAGATAAAGAGCTAGCCCAATTTCAATCATTTATGGAAAATGAGAGAATCGCTGAAGAAATTGTCCCTACGATTCATAATATAAGAGAATTGATAAAATAGGGAAAAGATGGTGTTAATGCAATTCACATTCTAGCACATATTGTACAAACCAATATCATGCCAATGACCGAAGGTGCACAAGTGATAAATAACACTTTATCACCATCTCATACTCAAGTATCCATACCTATACCGACTACCAGAATATCTACCTTTACATCAACGATCTTAACAACTGATGCAAATGCTTGTAGTAATGCTACCACTGGTATTGGAGTATCTAATGGCACTAATTACAAAGTTGTGGGATTTGATTATCAGAAATTGGTTTCTAAGGGGACCTCCTCTATGCATAATTGTTCTCAACCACCTATCTATTCTACTCATTTTTAGCCACCTATTACTTATTCACAACCATCTTCCACCTATCACTATGTCCAACCACCGTTCACATATCCCAGCCTCCACCTATTGTATCCCAAGCTCATTCACCTCCTCACTTCTATTCCAATTCCTCGCAGAAAACCGCATCCCCAAATGATGCCATCCTAAACCAACTTTTATAGGGCATGACTACTTTACAACAGAAGGTGACAAACTTGACAAATTCTTCGCAACCTAGTCTACTAACATATGATGCCCGTAATCCCCTTTCCTATGCAATCTTGAGAACTCCTATGCCTGAGAGGTTTGAGACTCCTCGCTTTGAAAAGTATGCCCGTAATCCCCTTTCATGTGGCAGCATTTATAGCTATGTGTAGCAATTTCTATTTTGAAGAGGATTTATTGGCAAAACTTTTCCCGCAATCTCTCAAAGATACTGCTTTAGAATGGTTTTGCTCTTTGCCTCTAAATTCAATATACTCCTTTTCGCAGTTGATTGATAAATTTTTACAACATTTTCAAGCAAATATTGAACCCCAGGTCACTCTTATTGACTTGCTTCAATGCAAACAAGGTCCGAAAGAAAAGTTGATTGAATTCATTAGTCAGTATCAAGGGCTTTATGCACAAATTTAGTATCAAATGAAAGATGAGGATGTTCAGAAGATATTTATTACAAATCTACAACCTAATATTCGTGATAAGATCCTCTTGATGAAGTATAACTCCTTTCAACATTTATGCACCGCCCTTCGTGATTATCAACTTTCCTCTAGTCAGTATGAAAATCAAAACTCATCGGCTCAAGTTGGACAATCCACGGGTGGATCATCACACAACAACTTTAAGAGAAATAATAATAACAAGAACTTCATCAAGATTAATGGACTGAATATGAACAACTTTTTGAATGTGTTAGCTATCACCAATCTGAAGAAAGCATCATATCAACCAAGAAAATTTACTCCAATATATGAGTCTTATCATTCTATCATGAACCAAGCTGTGAGTAATAACATTCTGAAGCTTCCCCCGATCAAGCCTGTTGATCCTAGTAAACAAGGACCTTACTTCAATGCTAATGCCTTTTGTCATTATCATCGAACGCAAGGACATGACACTGAACGATGTATGCGTCTTAAACATGAGATACAGGACCTTATTGATTCAAATATCATCCAGGTATCGAGTGTGAATGATAATGGAAACAAGTCGGTTGCTCCATCAAATCAGAACTTACAGATCTTCACTAATCCTTTCCCTAAACATACCGAAAATAATATGGTGGAACAAGGTTTAATGGAAGTCAACAAGGATGATTACTTGGACTATGATAGTATCGTGGGAATGATTGAAGTAGATAAGAAACAAGCGGATAATCCACCTCGTCCATGAAGAAATGGAATTTATGCTGAGGTTCCTCCTCCATTATCCTTATATGGATCAGGAGATAATCAAAACACATCAAAAAAACAAGAACAACAACCAATACAAATGAGTAAGATGGTACAGGATGATTCTCGTTACCGTGTTAGAAAGGTTCAACAACGAAAACTTGCTAAAAATCAGAAAAGAGTAAGACGACTATCAATAGTTGGAAATAATAGTGGTTCTCCCCCTCATAAGCAACAAAAAGTTTCATTTAAACAAGAATTTGAGAAATAAACATCATATGATAGTAAACAAGACTTTCATAAGAACTACTCAAATTTTGCATTAAACATGATCGAGTACCTCTCCATGAGGTTTGCAAGTTCCAAAATCTAATACGAAGACCCTACAAGTAAGTATCTCTAACCCTTTATCTCTCTCGTGATATGCTTCCCCCATGATGTGTTATGTGTTGTTTAGGCCTCCTGGAATGACCCCTGATTCTCTTGTAAGGTCCGGGATACCAGGAGACCGCCTATGTTGTGACCTTCTTCTATTTGTATCATCATTCTTCTATATTGCCTCTCTCTGATATTATTGTTGTGTGTTGTGTCTTACAGACATAGCGTTGCGGTTGGTGACTTGGGGGCACCCTCCTACGTGATTGTCCCTAAGACATTTGTTTCTCTTCTCTGATTTATTGTTTCCCTTCCTCTAGTGTTTCTATCTAGCGAGCGGATGACGAAAAACATTTATACTTATGCAGACCTAGTGTCCCTTTCGATAGCAATCAAAAAATGGACTTAGTTCCTAATATAACGATGGGGTTGTATATCTTATTTGATGCTTGGCTAGTGGAAGCACACGTGCTTTCCACGTAGTGAATTTGATGATGTTTTTATCTCATTTACAAACCTTAACAATACTGCTGCTCCGTGCACCTTTGTTTGTCTTTGAATCTAGCCTTGGCGGTACTTGATTGGGAGAGCTTCGTGATATAGCCCTACAGTTATCCTCGAACTCTGAATTCGTTGTATAACCTTGGCTCTTTGTGTGGTTAATCATATGCATTAATGTTGTTTAACATGATGTTGTAGACACTAACATGTTTCTTGCAAGGGTGTGTTTGTGGGAACATTTGGCGATTGTAAAGTACATGTCACCTCTAGGGGGCATGGGTTTTGCGAAAGTCTGTGTTCCCTTGTGTGTTTTCTTCCTACCTTAACGTGCTTGATATCAATGCATGATATCAACCACCTTAAGGTGGGGGCATATATAAGGTAAGTTGTATGTTGTAGATGTTAGCAATGTGTTTGTCCTCAGGGGCAGTTTGAAGACATGCGTGATGAGTGCATCTTGCATCTTGAGTTTGTTTGCAATCAATCAATCAATCATGTAAGCCCTCTGCGAAGGCAAGATATCGCGTATATCCTTTTCATTTTAAGCCCTCTGCGGAGGTGGGGATGGTGTATTTCTTGGAGTAGATTGCATCATCCTGTCATTTTCAAAAGTCCTTTGCGGAGGTGGGGAGCGGTTCTGTGACTAACTCAACCCTTAAGCGTGTCTTCGGGGATTGTTGTGGCGAAGCCCAATCGTCGATGTGTGCCTGTAATGTGCCTGAAATGGTGATGAGCCTAGAAATAGGGAACACACCATTGCTTGTCTGTCGTGTTTTCTCTATCTTCAAGTGTGTATGTTTGGCGTGCTTGCTTTGTTTGGCATGTTTGTTGCCCCATATGCAGTCTAAAGACCTACGTGATGAGTGCATCCTGCATTTTGGGAGGTTTTGCATGTCTTGCGTGTGTGTTGCTCCATATATACAGTATAAAGACTTGCGCGATGAGTGCATCCTGTATTATGGGAGGTTTGTTTACTTTCCAGTACTTGCATCTGCATTTCATATATATGAGAAAAATAAAAGAAAAGATATCATGCCTGTCTTCCATGCATTAGTGTGTCTTCTTTGCATTTATTGTCTTCTCCGTGTTCTGCATGACTGTAACTGTCTTCTCCGTGTTTTGTGTGTCTATTACTATTTTCTATGTGATTGGCGTGTCTTCTTCGTGCTTGGATGTTTGTTGTGTATGTGACCTTACTTTAATGCATGTATTGGCCTCACGTTTATACATACATTAAAGTGGGGGCTAAATGTAACATCAGAAAATGTCCCCTTGGGGGCTTTTCCCTCATAAGGTTTAGCTCCCAGGGCTTTTGCATGCATTTAGGACATCTTACTTCATAATTTGGCATCCCGATGGAATGAGCCCTAGGTAACATGACAAATGGGACCTAGGAGGACCCCTTGAGCTAGACTCTACCCAAAATAGGGGGGAGGACTTAGGCACCCGCGCCCTAGTCCTGCCCTATTTTGGGGCAGTCCTAATTTTTGAGTGTCGGTTTGTGACCGTTAATTGGGTCCTATGCCGACACGGTAAGTTTGAATTTACGAAATCTTGGCGGGAGTGTTTGTAGTTGCATATAAAAGCATGTTTAGGCATTCATTTGTAAACTAGATGGCAATTGTGAACTTTAAGCATTCTCAAGATGATTCAAGGCTTTCATTGTGTTGCAAGAGCAGATTTGTGTGGTCTGTGTTTGTGTTTGCAAATTTGAGCATCTATTTCATCATGGGATGAAAAGCATCTTCCTCCCATGAGATCTTCACTACAAGGTGACATTATATTGTGTTTGTGATCAATTATTCATTTGGTTTTTGCCTCTGCCTCCCTAGGCATGCACTCTCTATCTGACAAAGGTGTTCGAAGACTTAAGTGTCCTCCGGGGCTTGACTGAGGCAAGCCTCTAAACACCACAACCCCCTCCCAAAGTTTTCATGGTTGCAGGTTACAGGTTGCGGAGCTGGACAAAGTGAAGTTGCAGGAAGACATCTTGGAGTGTCAGAATTGCAAAACAGGAAGAAAATCTGCCCCCTGGACTTGGGCACCCACTCATTAGTCCTCCAAGTTCTGTGATGGGAAAATCTCTAGAACAACAAGAAAGATTGTAGACTAAATTCCCAGATCCAGACAAAAAGTAGGGCATTGGACTTGGGTGCCCGCTCTTTTGTCCCTGACTTTTCTGCCTCGAAACCCCGAAAATAGGTACTATGTGATTTGATATTTACATCTCTCTGCAAGAGCTTTTTTCCGTTATTCATCAGTTTATTGTCGTATTTGCATAATTAGGGTTTTAATGGTCAATTAAGCATAAGAGAAGGAAAAATGTTAATTAAACACCCTAATCCAAGTTTCCCTACATCTCACAGCAACCTAGGGTATGATAGTGCATTGCCACTCGACCCTAGGTCCTTGAATGTTAAAGGTGAAAGGAGGATTCAAACATCTAACAACCAAAATAATAAACAATCCAATTTTCTCCTAAACAAAATGAAAGGGGGTGACCCAAAAAAAATGGGTTCTACAAGTGGTTTCATGGGCTGAGATGTGTCCCAAGGGGCTAAAGATGACATTAAGACCCAAAAACAAGTTATGAAACATCAAGAGGGTGGTTCCCCCTGGGAGACTCAAGGTCACCCAAGGAAGATCTAAAAATAATAGGGGTGACCTAGAAAGGAAGAATAGATGAATAAAATTGATGATGGGGGATGGTCTCGGAGATCAATTGGAAGCCTTTGGAAGGTTGAAATGGTTGAAAGGGGATTAGGAAAAGTGAATTTCCAATATTGTGATGTCAGAAGGTCAAATCGACAAGGTTATAAATCAACAAAATGGTTTGTCGACAAAGGGTGAGATGAGGGAAGACACGAGACTTAGATGGTTAGCTAGGGGACAGGAGAAGCACAAACTATTAGTGTAGAATTATTATTAGTTAAATTATCTACACTTTGTATTAAGCCACCTTAGGTGGTGATGTGTCACTTGGAGAGTTTATTGAGCTAGTCTAAGCTATGTGGCTCTTCACTTTCTCCACTTGGAGAAACCTTCTTGCCACCACTTCTTGAGTACATGAGTCGACTCCTACAATGAATCAAACTCCTCTCCTATATGTGCAATCTCTTGTTCATAATTTATCCATTGCAATCTGCATTGCTTTCATTCTTGACTCCATTTGTTATGCTTGCATTCTCTTAATCGATTTTACAAACTTCAACATGGTATCAAAGCTGAATTAAGTTAGTTTGTTGGCTCATGTCGGAGGCAAAATCTTTTGTTTGGCATCTTTTTCCATTGTTCTGCCTATGGTTTGGCATGTGAAATTGTTGATGTGCAAATCCAGCTGAAGGCTCGAGTTTCTAGGAGATTTAGTGGTTGCTTGCAGAGTTTTTTGTGAGTAGAGGATTTTTAGGCCACGGTCTGTTTTCAAAGCCATGGCCCTGCACAAGAAGGTCGTGGGCTTGCATGCTAGGGGTGGCACCTTGTATAAGGCCATGAGCTTACAGAACCACTCTACTTAAATATCATCCACTTCAATGGTCAAACAACCAATAGTAATTTTACAACTCATTCACAATAAAAGGTGTTAAATATTTGTCCTATTTTTATTGACCAAAATTGACCTTTAACCGTTGAAGTGGATGATATTTAAGAAAAGCCCTACAGAACAAGGTCATGGGCCTATACAGATAAGGTCGCGGGCATCCAGAAAAGGCCGCAAGCCTCTAAAGAAGGTTGCAGGCCTCCAGAGAAGGTCGTGAGCCTATTGAAAGGGCCTTTGCCCTCCTCTCACCAATATCCACCCTCTTTTCACTTTGCAAACCAGACGCATTGTCCATGTTTGGCTCTCAGTCTCAGAATCACCTTTGTTGCCTCTGTCTGGATCTTTTTTGCTGTGGAGAGAAGGAGACAGCCTGCAAAAAGGGGCACCAGGCTTGTAGAAAGGGGCGCACTTCCCTCACGGATACGCCCTCCCTCTGCACACTACTCTAAGACATGTATTTTCCTTCCATTGAAGGATTTGTCCTCCATTCAACCTCCATTCACAGGTGTATATCCACTACATCTCGGCATACATATCTCAGATTTTCCTCTCATTAGAGGCGTGAACCTACACACAGGGCACGTGATTCCAACCCGTGAGAAAAAGGAAGCATGGCCTACCGAAAGAGGCAAAAATTGACCCCTGCAAAGCCCTGCTCCATTTTGGGCATTTTTCCCTAAAATTTGCCTCAATTCACTCGATTTGGGCTTTTGAAATTTGTGGGTCTCCAAAACTTTTTTTTTTTAAATTTTGTAAAAGCATTTAAAATTATGCTAAAAGCACTAAGGACAATTACAAATGCAAATTTACGGGGGTCATTTTTAAATTAGGGCTTTAAGGAAAGTCTTATTTTTCTCAATTTTTTTGTTTTCCTCACCTTGAATTTTTGTGGGAAACTTTGAAAAAATATTTTGTATGTGCAAATTTGTCAAACTGAAAAATCAAAAACATTGTAAAAAAAATAAAAAAAGGTGCTTAATTTTTTGATCTTAATGCATTAGTGAGGATTCCGCACTCATAAAGTGTCATTTTTTCCGCCAATTTGTATCAAATATATGCACTGAAAATATAAAGTGCCACAAAGCATGGGGGATCAAAAATAATCAAGGGTGGGTGTCATTGAGTGTCTTGTGCACTTCTATATTTTTCTTAATCTTCCGTACTTCTAAGTTTGCAACAAATATCTACTAAGCATGGATCCTAATCAACCAATCAAGCCTCTCACACCTTTCAACTACTATGAGTTGAAACTCAATGATTAACTTGCATTGAAAAATAAAAGTTTGTATAGAGTCACAATGGGTAATGAAAAGGAACCAAATGCTACAGAGGATAAGGAAAAGTGGTTTAATAAGTGTGATAAAGCCTTTGGGTTTTTATGTCTGAATCTATCGCTAGAACTTCTATTGCATGTTGAGGCCTTAAAAACACCCAACGAAGTTTGGGAAACACTTGAAAAGATTTTTGGGAAGGTTGACAAATTAAGTCACGAGATAGAAAATGACCTCATAAGTCTAAATATAAGTGATTTTAATACTTTAGAGGATTATTTCACAAAATTTAAATCATTGAGATTGCAACTCAATGAATGTGGGATTGAAAAGAAAGATGATCAACTAATCATCTCTACACTTTCCAAGTTCGGTCCTAATTACTTGGTCTTTGTCTCAACCTTCTATTCCACCAAAAGGGCTCTTGGAGCAATGTGGAAGATGCCCTCACGTGATGACTTCATTTTAGATCTCACCAGGAAGAAAGACAAGCTCATTCAGATGAGCACCATGAATTCCTACAGGCCACAATCCCTTATTGTAGAGAGTGGAAAACCACAAGTTCAACACAAAGGTGAGAAAGATAAGGAAGAGTTAAAATCACAATCTTCAAATCAAAGAAAAAGGAAAGAACAATTGAAATGTTCCTATTGAAAAAATAGGGACATGAAGAAAATAAATGTATGAAGAGAGGGATTAATCACCTAACTCATCTTCTTGAAGACAATAACATACGAGTTTCTGAATCTTCATCAACACTAGACACTTTCAAAGGAAAAGAAGAAGAAAAGTCAAAGTGTGTGGCACTAGTAGCATCTATAGTCTCAAAGTCTGCGAAATGGTTTCTTGACTTAGGAGCTTCCCATCATATGACCTATTCACCATATCCATTTGTTTCATTGCATCGCGCTGATAAGTTGAAATCATAACAGCAAACAACACTTCTCTGTGTGTTTGTGGGAGAGGAACCATTGAGTTAGGCAAAGGATACTTCACTAATGTCCTTTATGTCCCATAATTGAATAGGAACCTCCTCTCCATTTATCAGATTACAAACAGTGGGACTGGGAAGACAATTGAGTTTGGACCAATTCAATCTTCATTCAAGACTTGCTGAGTAGAGAGATTGTAGCCATTGGGAAAGCTGATTATTCCTCTCTACTTTACACATTCAAAGACTTTGCTCCAGATGATTCTTCTTCTATGGTACACTCACCTACATCTAGTGTGTCTAGTTCATCACCAGCATCATCACTAATTGCTACAGAGTTCAAAGTCCCTTCACAGAAAGCTTCCAAAAATTCTCCACAACAGTATATTGATGATAGCATTGAGGATATATGTAGTTACCTTTGATTATGGTTTTCTTGCTAATATAGAATTCAGAGTAGCTTCTCAAAGGGCATACAATGATTCTCCATAGCAGGACATTATTTCTTTGTATCTTTCTTTGTATCATGTCTAATTCACTTTTTATTTTCTCTTTTGGAGGATAGTTTTTTCCCACAAGGTTTTCTATCTTTTCTCTACTTTATGAGAGATTTCATTGTATATGGGTACCTCATCAGGCCTAGTTGCCAAGACCCATCCATCTTTAGCCCACCTAAGCTATGCTTAAAGGGGCGTGTTAGTGTAGAATAATTATTAGTTAAATTATCTACACTTTGTATTAAGCCACCTTAGGTGGCGATGTGTCACTTCGAGAGTTTTTTGAACTAGTCCAAGCTATGTGGTGCTTCACTTTCTCCACTTGGATAAACCTTCTTGCCACCACTTCTTGAGTGCATGAGTTAACTCCTACAGTGAATCGAACTCATCTCCTATAAGTAAAATCTCTTGTTCATAATTTATCCATTGTAATTTACATTGCTTTCATTATTGACTCCATTTTTTATGCTTGCATTCTCTTAATTGATTTTGCAAACTTTAACACAAACCATATGAAGAACTTTGATCCACGTGTTATCAAGAAGAATACTACTAAGAGGTCATTATTATGTAACACTTACATGTACATGTTTAGGACTACAGCTCATCATCGTATTACCATGTAGGCCCATGCGTCTTTTTAGTGCTTATAGATACTCATGTTTTTGCACTCTTCTTTTTTTCTCTTTTTTTTTTGTTAACTCTTTTATGATCTCTCTTTTTTGTACTTTTTTTGTATTGTTTTGTGGAGTTTTGATCCCCCTGATATTTTTGACTAGGATGAATAAGGGGTTGGGTGGCACCAAGAGCATTCATTATCTTGTAGGACTTCCCCTTCACTAAGGAGGATTAGGGAAGGTCTAGTTGGAAGCTTCTATTGAGTACTATAGGTTTGAATACTTACTTTGCTTAGACTTGACATTATAAATCGTTAAGATTGGGATCAGTATAAAGCTAAGAGCTTGACTTCATCTAAACTTGTTGGGAATGTAAAGGTTAATGGATGATGATGATTTTGAGGAATCTTTCAAGCCTAGGAGGCACAAGCTATACTAGACAACCTTAGACTCCTTGCTAAGAGAAAAAGCAAACAAGAGCAAATCACAAATAAATATATGGCGAACAAAATGAGAATGCATGGTTTTGAATTTTCACAAATTTTGTAATTTTTATGGAGTTTTGAAGTTTTTAATTCCTTTTGCATTTTTATGATTTTACGATTTTTACAAAGTTTTTAGATATAATATTTCTTCAGATCAAAGGCATTAATTTTATTTTACTAAATACTTCACATTCCATGGTGCATAAGAGATAAGCATTGTTTCTGATGTTTTCCTTAACTACATATGGACCTTTCCAATTTGCTCTAAATTTTTAGCCTTCGTTGATTAGATTATAGATTCTAAGTACAAGGTCTCTGACTTTGAATGGTTTTGGAATGACCTTATTGTATTTTTTTAATTTCTATTAACCTAGTTGTTCGATATCCATCATTCAAAAGCCTTTGCAAGTTCATTCTTAGGCTTGATATAAAAATGTCTTTAAATTCAGTGAGAAGTTTTATGCACTCACATATTTCATTGTTTGATAATTTGCCCCCTAGCCTTGTCGTTTTATGTTTTTGTAGAGTTTCAATGTTTGTTTTAAACTTTTGAAGTGCATTTGGGATTGGTGTTGACTCTCCTAGTTTATGTGTGGGTTTTGGTTCTCTTTTTTGCTTAGTGGCAGTTTCAACTATATGGATGCTCATATCTGGCTTGATAGGAATGGTTGCTAAGTTAAATGGAGCATAAGACTTTGTTGAGTGGGGATTGAAGGGGAATTCTCTTGTTTCTCCCTCCCTCATACATTTTGAGTTATTAGCTATGTTTACAATTTGTTTTGATGTCTCTCTTTTCAAAAATTCTAATTTTGGGTCATTGGTGGTTTTTATGGCCTTTCCCTTCTTTTTGGCTTGTTTGAATTTGTAAATGCTGAAAGGATCGGGGTCTCCTTTAATGATATGGCACTGGCCCATGTGCGAGAAGTGGATTTCCTAGAATAGATTGGAGAGAATTGCCCTCATCCTATGAATCCAAGGTCTTCCTAAATTCATGTTGTAGGTGGTTTCCTTGTTGATGACATAAAATTTAGTTGGGAGAGTTTTGGGACCCAATGTGATTCAAAGATTGACCTTACCCATGGTTCGGATGTTCGTGTTATCATGAATTTTAAGGATGGAAGTTTCTCATGTGATGTGAGTTTCATCATAACCCATTCTTTGAAGGAGAGAGAGACTATGTTGATTGCAAACCCATCACAAATCATTACACATTTGATGGAATAGTCTTGAACTTAGACTATTAGGTAGAGGGGGAGATCATCCTATTTAGGTATGTCATCCTTTGAGGGTAACTTTTCAAAATCAAATATGGAAGAACATTTTTTCTTTGGAGTGTTTTGAACTCGATGGTCTAGATTTAAGACATTGAGGAGAGCATTCTTGTGCGTAGCAGAACTCTTGAGAAGTTCTAGCATGTGAGAAATTTTTGAATCACTAGGGCTATCATCTGGTCATTCTAGTCCTTGGGTAGTATAAAAATCTAGATTTGTGTCTAATTCTACAAGGCCTAAGGTTTTTGATCAAAGGTATTTTTATAATTTTTGGGACTATTTCCTTCATCTTGCAGGTATGTGTCCATGAATGTTTGATCTTTTGGGAGGTTTGATATTAAGCAATAGTACTCTCGACATGATTTGTATCATGCCCTCTTCTCTTATGAAATAAGAAATACTTATCATGATTGTAATTTCAAGGTTTTTGATACAGTTTGTATGATTGCTTATTTTAATTCTTGGGGGATAGTTGTTGACATTTTGGTTTCCCAAACTTGTATAACTGTTGTAATCAAAATTGTCGTTGTACTTGGACGGCAAAATCTACTAACCCATCTATATTTTGATTGTTTGTCAAGGATTTTTTATTGCTATTGTGGTTTACCAAGCTTCCATTGGCATCACACTCCATCCACTATCAATAGCAACTTGGTCAATTCTAAGAGTACTTTTGAGCACCTTTTTCGTATGATCTATAGGGGAGTTTTTGGACTTGTTCTTGAATGTCATTATTGAGAGCATGTAAGAAGAGATCAGAAAGTTCCTTATGATCCATGTTCGGTGCGCTATTTGAAGAGTAGAGGGCTTGCCTCAATCGTGTGATAAAATGTGTGATCAACTCATTAGTTTTTGTTTGATCGTTAAAAACTCTCATATTCCTACCTTGACTAGTTTGTTTACATCAAAGACAACCACAAGTTGATCGATGAGTTCCCTAAAAGAGTGGATCAATGCTTCTGCAAGTGGATAGTACCAATCCAGAGTGATACCCTTGAATGTTTTTGGAAAAAAATTTACTACCACCCAATCTCTGGGAAGAAGTTCCCGCACTATTGTGATGTAGGCCTTGATATGAGAGTTGGGGTCACCCTCTCCTTTAAATTATGGAAGTTCAGGGAGAGGATGAGGTAGTATAACATGATGAAAGTTGTAGTCAAGAGGCTCCTTGAAATACTCGAGGTATATTCCTAAGAGGGGATTATGTGTAGAGGGTCTTGTTCCTCCAAACATTAGTCTTACAGGTGCAGCTTATTGCGCTTGTTGAAAGGCTATGCTAGATTATTGATATCCAGAGAGAGTTGGATAACTAGATGGTGTCATGTTAACATTTTAAAAATTAGGTGGGATTATTTATGGTTGATTTCGCATCATAAGAATCTGACCTATTTGATTAACACTTTGCCATATTGAATGATGAGGGAAAAGGAGGCATGAATGCTTCAACTCGTGTTGTGGGAATGGAAGTTTAGATGGAGGGAGTTTTGAGTTATCCCCTGGTATGATCTTTTTGGCTACACTTGACGTGCTATGAGTATTTTAGTTTAATAAACTATGTGAAGGATTTCTCATGCCTCCTAAACTTCTTTTAAGTTCTTATCTAAATGGCTCACCTCATTGTCCATTTGGGTAGCAATTTTCCTATAGTTTAATATGGGTCAATCTTATTGATGGATCTTAGACTGAACGCTCACTCGACTTGTTTTGATTTAGTCAAGATGAATGATTGTGTCTTCGTATGTGGAGTTGTTAAAAACCAAGAAGTTGTGGGGCTCTTGTTAGATGCCCTTTGAATTTGAGTCTTCAAAGTCTAATTGATTTGAGATCAAAGCTATTGAATCTGAAGGTGTGCTAATTTCATTAGAGAGGAAGTTTTCGTGAACTCTATGTGATTTTTTCCTAGATTAGAGTTGCAAGAAACATCATAGAATGAATGAGATGAATATGGAAATGAAAGATAAAAGTGGAATGGAAGTAACATGTGGAAATGCAAAAGAGCCCATCTCAAAAGGATTTTTTCGTCACGTCAAGTTCACTAAAATATGTGTTGGTGAATCTAGTGTGGGGAGCAAAAGTGAAGATGGAAAAAGCAACAAAGGAGATGCGAAAGACTTATCCTAAAAGATTTGTCCATCACGTCAGGTTCACCAAAATATGTGTTGTTCAAAATGTAACTCAAACACAATGCGGTGAGTCAGACTCTGACACAACACATGAGCCATGTCCTTACAATGGGTGACCTCCTAGTCACTCTTGCTCTCATGGCAAAAGTCAGTCGGGTGGAAGCGGAACCAGAGGTTTTTTCTATTCATGAGGAAGCAGAACGTCGTAGATCACGGTTGGGTTGATCATGTGATGTATGGATGATGTGTTTGGTGGAAGTTATGATGAAAGTTGTGATGTCATAAATGTTGTATGGTTGTAGTGGTTGTGATTGTAATATGACCCGAAGGGTCACTTGTTCTAAGCCCAACTCTGAGACTGTTTTGCTCATTTATGATAGGGAAGCGATCTAACCTCCTTTCTTTGCTTTAAATGACTTGTATAAGTCTTTGTTGATGCTCTTCAACTTGTTTTCTTTGCTTGTTTCTCGTTGAATGAGCCTCAAGATGAGTTTTTGCTCTTCGATTGTTTCCTCTATGTGAATTGGTTGAGGGATAATCTCCCTAATCTCGTCAATGAAGATTTGACCCAATATTCCCTTATGTTGGGCACATTGAATGTTAGAGGTGAGTTTTTGTTAAACATTGTGTTTTGATTGTTGATCTCATGATGAAATCAAGGGTTTGCTTGATCACTTGGTTTTCATGTTTTTGAATGTTTTTTTATATTTTCTATGAATTTCTAAATGCAATTAATGTTAAATGAATGCAAACAACTTTTTGGGTTCCTTTTCTGACTTTTGAAATGAATTAATTACTATGAAGGGACAACGTATGCAACTAAATAATTTATTTTTATGTGCAATTTAATCTATGTTTTTTGTGTATTTTCATGGATCGATTTTAACTTGTAATCTAATGAATTAAAATTTACAATTTAACCTAAGTACAATGAAAATAACTTTATTCTAAGAAAGCAAATAAAACTAATCTAAGCAATTTAAAAGCAAACATGTTCTAAGAAAGCAATTTAAACTACCTATCAAAAGAAAAGCAAACAAAGTTTTACTTCCTCAAGAGCAAGATTTATTTTTCTAAATTACTATGAAAGCATGAAAAACCTATATGAATCACGCAGCAGTGGCCAGAAGTCCTCAAAGGTCCTTTTTTGCAATTGTCTCTTCCTCTCCAACAACAAGGTCCTCCTGACAACAGGGATAAAAAATGAGGATGTGAGGGAATTGGATTGAGCTTAAAAGCTGTGAAAGTCAAATGGAAATGGTTTGAGCATAAGCATGCTATTACAAAAAATTAAAACAAAAGGCACACAAGGTCATGTGTAGAGCATAAGAATGTTATGTGGGCAATTTTACAAAAGCTTGAGCATACCAAGTATGCAATTATGAATATTGCCTCCTAAGGGGAAGATTTGAAGCTTTGCAAAAACTAAAACTAAATAAATAAACTAAGAGGCTCAAAGGCATATGAAGAAGCTTGTAAAGAAGCTTGTGAAAAAGCTTGTAAAGAAGCTTGATTTGTACATAATGAAGAGGTGAGGGGTAATCATAGGTTTAGAATCCATACCAATGGTGATGGTGATTGGGAAGTTAACAAGGATTAATTGAAGAGTGATCTAGCTCTGATTGGAAGAAAACAAAGGTAGGAGAGATAACAAAAGATTGATTGGAAGATAACAATAGAATGATTAGGGATTAACAATAGAATGATTAGGGGTTAACAATAGGGTGATTGAGAGCTAGGAATAGTTAGGGGAACCTCAATAGTCAATTATGCATGGAGGAACTTGCAATCAAAAGTCAAAAATGGACTTAAATTCGGTTAAATTAGAAGAAATCAAGCATGGCAAGAGATGACAAGGTCACCCCTTTCGAGGAATGGGTCACTCCTTTTAGCAAGGCAGATCCCCCCAGGAGATCCTACGTAAATTGCGAGATCACCCTTGGAGATCCTACAGGTTATAGGGGTGATCTAGCCAAAATGGATTGAACATGCAACAAGAAGGTTACAAAGTGAGTTTGAATGTTAAGCAGGAGAAAAAGCACATACATGAAGTGGATCACCCCTTTTAGTAGGGCAAGTCTCCTCGAGAGATCCCACTTAAGTTGTAGGATTCCCCTAGAGCACCTACAGGGCATAGGGGTGATCCAACCAAATGAACTAGGTAGACGATTAGAAGGTAAGCAGGACCTTGGAAGGTTAGTTAGAGGGTTAGGGAGGCAAGAACAAAGGGGGAAAAGTATTGAGGGACACCTCACCAAGAGAGAAGTTGTTGAAAGATACATATATATTCATGCCTACATAGTCGTGATTAAGACTCTAAATCATCATTGGACTGTTGTGTCAGTCTGTGTGCCTTTTTCTTACTTACAATCACTTAATGTTCTTATGAAAACTTATCCTTGTACTCAACACTCCTAGTGACTCATTTTGGCAAGAAAATACATATGCAAAGTTACAAAATATCATATTGTCAAGGAAGAATAGAGGCAAAACTATTCTGAGTGATGTGAATACTAGAGATGCTAATGTCAAAAAAAAAAAAAGATTAATCAGCACTTGGTGGCATTCAACCATAATCACGTTTCCTTAGCAAATTGGTTGAATTGAACTTATGTTACTTCAACATGAGTCAAATTATGGTGTGTTGTAAGTCTGAGTACTAATCTAAGTGTGGTCTTTGGATATTGTTGATTATGCAACAAAGGTCCATGAAGGTCTTTAAAAGGTAATAAGCCATTGTATGCTAGTTCATGAGATAGTGGTTTGAGGAGACCCCTCACTCTTCTAGAGTTCTCCTATTTTTAATGTCTCTTGGTCAATTGTTTTTGTATTCTTCATTTTTCTAAGTGTTACATGATCTCCACCTTGAATGTACATCCTCCCTTCTTGTTATTTGCACTTGACAACACTAGAATTTTAGGATAGGGACTATACTTCCTACATTTACACGGAACAACTTAATCAATGCAAATTATTGATGAGTAAGGCTTGTATTGATGAATTATAGAGAGCCTTCCACACTACTTATGGATCTTTCAATTGCCTTATAAAGTGAAATGTTGACCATTCTCAAAATGCAATTTTATAAAAGTCCAACTTGGTAAAGTTTAAAGTACTTTGAACTTTGAAAAAATGGTTATTTTAGCACAAGAGCTAAGTTGCTCCAATGTAAGGTTGCTCAAAAGAAGAGCATGTGATGAGTGTTCATAGGTCATGACTCTAAGGTCACAGAGTTTTTACTTAAGAAAACCGTGTTTTAGCATAAAAGATAAGTTGCTCCACAGTCCGTAAGGTTAGTCTAAGAAAAGCACGTACTAAGAGTTGCATAGGTCATAACTCCATGCTCACATAGAGTTCCATGCGTACAATAAAATACACTTTACCTACAATTGAGGTATAAGATTTGGTTAGCCAAAAACTCACGTATGATTTGTATATTACTCTAACATGGTTAGTGAATTCAAACAATTTTGTTAGGAGTCATCGCGGGAACCACTAGAATATTTAACACGTGACAAGAACGTGTGTAGTCCTTGTACAGTCACATTCATATTAATGAACCTAACTTAGTGCACTCTTACGCTTTTAAAAATATGTTTTTCCAATTTAAGACCTGAAGTTTGTAGAATTGTGTGTGCAAAATTCCTCGGAAAACATAATAGAAGTTTCTTCACTTTTTGGACGTAGTTTACCCAATAGTTTAGTTCTTATTCCATAAAGCTAAGATTTTAGTTTGTATATATCCATATTATACTAATACATGTTTAGGTTGTTAGTGTTCAAAATACACCTAGATGTTGTGATATGGGTTGTATTGTATTTCATTGGAGATATACAGGTTTGTTGTGTTCCTTTGTTGTGAACGATTAACTTTGCACTTAATGATGTTTTCTTCGTGGAGAGTTGGCTGTAATTGCTGTGGATTGATATCATCGTTGAATTATTTAAGAACACTAGTAAAATACCTTCTACATTACACTTTTCTTTTACATAGCTATTGTTGCTGTCAATAGGGACTGTTTTAAGAGTTAAGTGACATGTAAAAACTTTCAACTACATTACAGATCAACAACTACAAAGTATATCAATACCCTGAGCATTACAACTGGTGACAATAAAGACAATTGAACATAAATTGATGTAATTCCTTAACATAACCACCTACACTTGATAGATAAGGATCATATCGCCAAATCAACAACAAAAGAGTATAACTATAACTTGCACAACTAAAAGAAACTAATTACAAATAGACCATCAAAAGTCGATGCATATAAAGTACTTATGATTAAACAGATAATCACTAAAGTTTCCGAGCATCTTATTAATCACTCCACGTGCTTCAAGTTGAAGCATTATAAAGTTGTCTAGCCACGTTACGAATATCGATACTTCTAAGCAACCTCTACACTGAGTTCATTCACTAACGACACAGATTTGAGATATTAAACAAAAATTAAACCAGTAAATTCTTAGTAATATTTCTAACATTAGCCTCCTTATAATTAAAAACAGATTTCATAAGATGGATATTTAATATAAGCAATTTGTGACTATGCCTTGGTTGTACTTTTTAAGAGACTGCTAATATTTCTCAACATATTGGCTTGGTTGCAGTCCTTAAAGACAACATGCTGTTTATACTTTGCATTCCCTTTGTAACCTTCCTACTTGTATTAAGTAAAGCACCCAAACAGAAAACAAAAGAATCTGGAAATGGTCCTTAGAAGAGCAAATATGGTCTTCATCTGAAGTAGCTCTCTGTAAATGACTTGGTTATGGTCATACACAAAGATATGATCAGAAATATTGCTCCTTACCTTCTTAGATTAGGACCACTTGTTTATAATTCTAAAATACAGGATGCAAGTAGAAAATCATAGGTACGAAGTAAGGCCTACACGCCAAACTTTAATGTTGTGCCTTGATATTTACAACCAAATTCAATTTAGGCCATCTTTCATATAAATTATAAATTTTGATTGATACATCAAATAAATAAATAAATATTGCCTACAGGAAGTGTTTTTCATTTCCCCTTATTAGTTTGGAAATATAACATTTAACTAGTACAACTTAACGGTAACATGGTAATTTTAACATAATAAACCACACAAGGAAAAGTATTGCATATATCATTGGACTGTCTGCTATGTTTTGATGCCATTGTGCAGACAATGCCTTCTTATCATGAGACTACTTCATATACATCAGGCAATATTTATAGTGATATTTTTACAGGACCCATTTTATACATGATATATATAGTCTCAAGGGCAACACAGGTACCCCTATGGAATGTCTTGTCATCTTGATGAAAGGCATTAACCAAGCCAACCCAATACATACAGTGTATTGATGTTGCTTGGTTATGGCCCTCAAATCATCTTATTAAGAGGAATTCAGCTTCCCATAAACCTTGGCAACCTATTAGCAGGACATTACATTTGCGTAGCAGATTACAAAAAGATTTCAGCTCCCTATTTGTAAAGCATAATTATGTTTTCACCTTTTGGAACCAATAGCCAAACTATATGCTGGAGCTCACAAACATATCTCAGAAGAAAAACCATTTTTAACAATCATAACATGAAAGTTGATAGGCAATGAATCTAGGTCCGGTGCTTGTTTATTGCTTATAGAACCAGTTGCGTCCTTGACCTCCTGTAACGAAGCCTCACAGGTTTACTCCTAATCATGGGAAATGGTCCAGGCACAAGATGTATGGCATTGAGCATCAAAGAAGGGGATTTCTTGATAGGCAATGAATCTAGGTCTGGTGCTTGTTCATTGCTTATAGAACCAGTTGCATCCTTGACCTCCTGTATCGAAGCCTCACAGGTTTACTCCTCCTAGTCATGGGAAATGGTCCAGGCACAAGATGTATGACATTGAGCATCAAAGAAGGGGAGTTCTACAAGGAGATTTATACAACTCTCCATTCATAACAGGCCATGCCAGTTAGACATTATCTATAAAGCTTTGCTAAAAACTGGCCAACTCTAGATAAAATTTCACAAAAGATCGAGTACAGCAAACAGTACACTTTTCATTAAAACCATGTGGCCTAGTCTCCCACCATCAATGAAGGCTTTAACAAACATGCTAAGCCAAAGAATCCATGGAGATTCAACACTAACTCAACGTTTAGTTAATAAAAGTGAGAATGAAATCTCTTCCAGCTGCCTTGTTACAGAAATCACACTGCACATATCTCAGAATGGATATCAGCCATCAAACACATATTAGTAAGAAAATTCTCATGAAAGCAATAGTATGGCAGACAATCTTTCTAAGCAATGTTGGAAAATGTCAGTAATACCCAAGTGCTCAAAGAAATCAAATAATTTTGACTATGCTACATGTCTGGCCCTATCAAAAGGCTTGCCTTCAATAACAGATTCTAAACATCTTTCAATTCTCTTTGATGGCTTACTCATTATTCTTCTCTCAAATTAAGGGTTGGTGAAAAAGAAACCATCCCTACCAACTTGAATAAAACTGATCTAATATTACATTCCTCCACAGTCCAACTAGGCACAAGAAGACTAGTAGAGGAGATCAACTCATTTTAGAAAACTGAAAGGCTGAGAAAATATACAATACAATGAATTTCTTTACCAGAGCAGATCATTGAAAACAGAAATATCTCAAGTTCTGGCTCTAGCTGGGATAGAAGTAATCCCCTCATCATAATCAAGAATTTGGAATGGAATCAAGTGTCAAGTTTTCTTCTCTTGGAACTGGTTTTCTGAACATTTTTGTGACAATTATTTGATGGACTCTTGACTAATGAACTATGATTTAGGTTTACAGCATCAGTGAAGTCAGAAAGCAATACAGTCTTACAAGGGCTTTGTTGCCTCCCTTTCGCATCCACGGAATGACCATCTATCACTTCAAAAGAAGCAGTACCTGCTGTCAATGGAGAAAAATTACAAGCATCATCAAGCACTTGCTTGTTTGGATTAATTGATGCACCAGCCTTTGAATCTGTGTCCTCGGCAACTTCAGTTTTAGGTACAGAGCACACTCCATTTGTAATAGATCTTGAAAGTGGTGCATCCTCCACTTCCAATCCCTTAGTTCGCTTGGCAGTAACATCTGATGAGTGATCCAAAGACTTTAGAACTTGAGTGATTCTCTGACTATCATCTGTTTGTGACTTCATGGAGAAATTTTCTAATGCACTATTTACAGAATCGGCTTTATATACAGCTTCACAATCCATACAAAAGCACTTTTTGCAACTTAAAATTCTGTAACTTTTCAAACCGTGAACCTTCCAATGTTTGTAGCATTGGAAACAGAATATTCTTCTGCATTGTGCACAGTGTAATAAGTTCTCAGATGACTTGCACAGGACACAATACATAAGTCCTAACTCCCTCTGCAAAGCAAAAAGCTTCGTTTGAGCAAGCAATGGAAAGTCTGAAACCAAATGAGCTTTCAGCTTCTCTCGTTTAATAACAACTTTTGCCATTGAACGAACTGATTTCAGGCCTCTTCGAAGCCCTGTCAATTTTTTTAGTACCTGATTCAACAAAAGCAATCTTTCATATGAGCAACAAGAACAGACCATATAAAATAACTGAGCATGTGAATTAACTGTCCCTAACTTTCAACAGATGAACAATGATGACCCTGTCATTGAATAATGACAAAGGTTATAAACTTATAAGCACGAGCTAGACAGAAGAACATGGCATACCATCCTGAAATCGGTAGGACTACATCCAACTAGCTTGTCTGATAAATCTTCTTTCAAACCAAAATATTCCCTGATGCCAGCAGAATCTTGATTGAAGATGCCATGGGTTTTTGCTGTTTCTTCCTGTAAAATGTTCCAAATTACATTTCAGCATTCTGTGGAGGTAAATCTCAACTTGTACACTACATGCTGACAGATGAATGATGGGTAGAAAGAGCAACAAGTTTCAACAATAAACATAGAGTTATTCAATCATGAATAATGAAGATTTAACACTGATTCCTTTTGTTCATAACACATTCCAGAATCCAGACCATTCAAGAAATATAAACCATAAACAATTGCCAGTGGTCTCAGTTCAAAGATCTACTGTAAACTTTGAAAAGTGTCCAAACAGGCTAAAAACTCATGCGAACATAATCATTCATGTGTCCACGGGCTTCACTGTGTGGTTCAATGGAAAAGTGAATCATCTGCCAACTTTATGGTGCCGAGTTCAATTCCCACAAGCAGCAGGTACATTGATTTAGAAAAATATTTTGAAGTTAACAGCTTTCTATCCTTAGACATAATGGTAGATACTATACAGTATTTGACCATTTCATGAATCAGATTTGTATTACTTTGGACTAACTCTCAAAATGAAGAGAAAGCTACTGCACATACAGTACAGTGTCTTGTTTAAAACTAGAAAAATGTACCAAGTGATTTTTATTGTCTGAATGCATTTTGGAACAATTTTTCAGGCTAAGAGTGATAACAATCAAACCTTAGTAAGGACTAAGCGGGAACCTGTGGAATATGAGTGAATTGACATTCAAAAGGAGGTTTAACTTTAACATCTTGAATAAATTTTGTTGAATTACATGAAAATTTAAATATGGCACCAACTAGAATCTTTACATTGCCTTCTAAGTTTACCAGTTTGGGTTCGGGTTTGGGTATGCTGGTATGGCAAAAACAAGTGGAACATATAAAAATCATAAATATATACATATTTGCAGCCTAAAAACAGGAATTAAGTTCAGATTACCACAACATGCATATAATATGTTAATAGTATGAGTTAGAATATAAATTATATATGTGTAGCTCAAACCTAAAAAGCAGAAAAAATAAATATATGTATGTTAATAAAACCACATACTTCATTCATTTAAAGGCTATATGTATATTAATTTAGAAAATGTTAAGAAATGTAAATTAAAACTTAAAGACTAAGTAAATAATTAAATATATTAAAATATAAATTAACACAAGACTAAATAAATAATTTAATATAAAGCATTTTAACTAATTAATATTTAGAGCATTGAAGGGATTGAGCTCAATTGGTGAAAGCATTGAGTTCTCATTGTGGGGACCCAAATTCAAATCCCCATAGTGACATCTAAGGTGGAATTCCAAGTGGTGGCTCTTGGACTTCCACTGTGGCTCATAAGTTAAATAAAGATGAATATGTTCAATAAGTGGATGTCCTAGAGGGTAAGAGGCCCCCTTTGTGACCTCCACCGGTGCAGGGCTGGCCTAAATAATCTCGTTTCACAATCAAAAAAATAAAAACGTTTAGAGCCATTAAATAAATGTAACCCATGATAAGAATGTAGTGGACACCTTAGAAGGTGCTAAAAAGTAAAGCGTGTGCTATTTAATTGAAGCCCGTTTATTGCTTTTTACAGAGAAATGCAGCCAGTAATATTCCAAGACTTACCATAACAAGACAATCCATAAAAGTTAAAAATCCCCAACTAATCCCCAACAGCTGTGCAAATCCCCAAAAATTTAAACAAAATATAAAAAAAATAAGAGCAGCATATGACCTTAAAACAGCAGCAGCACCAACAATGATATATTAATAACACCACCACTAAAACACCATCATTTGTATGCACATACTCATCGACCATCATTGGATGGAGAAGCAAGCGGGAGCAGTAGAAGCCATGGAATGATGGCCTTCCAACCACATTCTGCTCAGCTTCCTAACTGTAACAATCCTGTTTGATGAAAAACACCCAAAAAATTTTAAAAAGGTTAAAAAAAAAAAAGTGGCGCCTGGTTCGCCATGGATAAACCTTGGGCTCTGCAGAGCCCACCCAGGTTCACCTGGGCACACTGCAGAACATACCCAGACAAACCCAGGAGGGCTACACAGAGCCCTGTTCGCACCCACAGCAGACCGAGCCACATACCTGAACTGGGTACAAACCAGACCCAGATCCAGGGGATAACCTGAGCGAACCAATAACTTAGCTTGCCTTTAATATTCATACTGCTTATCATGTCAAGAAGCCTTATGCAATAAGTTACAAGCAATTAAAATGGGCTAGCAGTTGAAGCTTTTGAAATTGCAAATAGGCATCCCTAAGCAATTTAGGGTCCAATTAAGGAAATCAAGTAATAATCTATCAAACTTTCACTCCTTACAAGTACAGCATACATCCACCATCATGCCTCAACACATTAAACCCTGGGAAATCATATTGGTACCTGATGGGACAATCAGACCTACTGGTTGTTACTGGACTTTAACAACCTAAAATGAAGCATCTAGCTTTGAAAAGCATAAGATTTCTCTAATAAAGAACAACTTATCAAAGCCTTCTAGACTATTAATCTGATGAGGCATCAGAAAATTCAAAATGGCAACCCAAAAAATCAAGACAAAAAGATGCAACAAAAGAGTTTATAAAGATTCATCAAAATATTTATTTTGTAGAACAACAAAATTTGAATTTTACTTAACCGCGTATCACGAAAAAGAAAAGTGAGAAAACAACCACATTAGTGTCAGCAAAATCAAGTAAGATAATTGACATTCATGCTTTGTCTTAAGAGACGGCAAATATTTAAAGTGCGTTCAGGCACCAAGCCATATTTCTCCAATAAAGAACAACTTATCAAAGCCTTCTAGACTATTAATCTGATAAGGCATCACAAAATTCAAAATGGCAACCCAAAAAGTCAAGACAAAAAGATGCAACAAAAGAGTTTATAAAGATTCATCAAAATATTTATTTTGTAGAACAACAAAATTTGAATTTTACTTAACCGCATATCACCAAAAAAAAAGTGAGAAAACAACCACATTAGTGTCGGCAAAATCAAGTAAGATAATTGACATTCATGCTTTGTCTTTAAGAGACAGCAAATATTTAAAGTGCGTTCAGGCACCAAGCCATACCTGCTGAAGTTTCTGTAGAAGGGGCCCTTTCTTCTGAGCACGCTTACTGAGCCAGTACGAATAGACTTCACGCACAACAGACGATGGTCCAATATTTGCTTTCAAGACTTCTTTGAGTTCAATAAATTGATTTCTCTCACTACCATTTGCATTCAATTTGCCCAAAACACTCCCTTCAACGAGGCCTATATTGGCATCCTTATTTTGCATTTTGTCAGATAACCTTAGTCCTTGTTGCTGCTCACTTGTACCTGTTAGATATAAAAAACTGCTAGTAGCACTTTTGTGAGTGTGTAAGCTATCATCTACAAACAGCATCTTGTTTCTACTGACAGTTTTGCACCTGTTTAATCTCACTGCTGACTTAATTCTATGTCTTAGCATTCTCCGTCTTTGTCTTTTTGGAACAGAGGCATCATCTTTGATTGGAATTTGACATGTGTCCTTAACATTTGAGCCTTCTTCAACAAATCCACGGTGAGCATCATTTGCATGTCGAGGACAAAAGGAGCGCACATTAACTACTTCTTGATTATTATGCTGCATCTGTAAAACATGACCATTTTTAGAATAACCGAAAGAATCATGAATATTACTTTAGTTTAACATATATTAATCTTTTCAAGAAACAGCACACATAAAATTAGTAAACTTTAAGAAACCCCTTAGGAAGAGTTTCCAAAATCCTAAGAAAAATGAATTATAGAGAATCTCAGTTTAGGAATGTTTTTTTTTTTTTTTTCAGAAGAATCTTGCAATGAGGAATATAAAAAAGGAGGTTGTAATTCAAATGGTGCACTGCATGATTGACATGTTTTAAAACTGCACTAAAACTTTTATGAACATAGCATGAACAATGAGATAATTGTTTTCCAAATCCGAATTTCACATGGCCTGCTTGATCTTGGTAAAGAGAAGCAAGCAAAGATAGGAGAACAGACAATGAAGAGGGAAAGGTTTCCTGGGCTATTCTTCATTCAAATCAGAAGTGAAATGGGTGAATACATAAAGTGAAATAGATGAGCAACCTGTTGGAGTTTATATTACATCATATGGTATATATGTTAGATAAATAAATAGGTGTTAGTTTTTAGTAATAAATAATGTAAGTTGCACGAATTTCCTGTATGGAGTTTGCATAGGGTAGTAACAAATCTTTATAAGCCAATGTAATGTAATGTAAAAATCTATGAATGAATCCAAAATGAATATAGCACAATCTAATGTTTGGTGTTATTCTCTATACTACAGTTGAGTCTTGCAATATTTGCACTTCCAATTTCAATATGGTATCGGAGCATTAACCATCTTTGTGCCTATGAAAAGTCATGGAGTCTCCTCCAAGCAAGATCGAACGCCAATGGAAGAATAAAGTATTTTATTCCAGCCAAATAGGAAGCGCCAGTGATTGAAGTTCATGCATTGGACGAAGTTGCTGCTGATATAGATAAACGACAATTATGGTCACGATGCATTTAAAGATTATGCTGGCTGTATGAATTTTAATTAGTGTTTGATGATATCTATGGAGGCGTAGATCTGTGGAGATGGTTACAGACATACATTTCAGTTTGCAGCAGTGAGAAGCAACATTAGAGGCAAGTGTAGAAAGAAGAAATTATGTTTGCACTGCAGTCCAAATGGAGAGATTCGTTGGAACCTTTTCAGGGTAAAAACTAGCTTATTTGGTTTTCATTGGAAAGGATGTTTATATTTCTGCTGATTGTTTCTGGTGGTGAGCAAAGGAGAAATGCAAAGAATCTGCCCAAAGTAAATATGAACATGTTCATCCAAACTTATTTTTATTGCCTCATATCTGTATAGATGTATTTCATTTTGCTGGAATCTATATTTCACATTTTGAACCAGATCTATATAGGCGTGGAGCATGGTGTTTGCAAATTAGTTTGCTGAAGTATTGGCGTAGCTTATCTGGATTACTTAATTTCTGTCAGACTGGGCGGGATCAGAAATATGTAAAGCCACAGCATGAAGAAGGAGATGCACATTCACTGGTTAAAGAAACGCTGTGGAAGGAGGTGTAGCAACAAGGGAAGTATGACATGGCAGAAATCTGCATACTGTATGCCCCCACATGTAGGGAACAGCTGCACAATGGAAGAGGTCTGCGAAATAAACCCTAAAGTTTAATCAAAAGTATTCTTCTGTTTTGGGGCAAACATTAGAATAAGACTGATGTTTAGGCAAGTTGGTAAGAGCAGTTGTATTAAAGTTTATAGGTCGTGGGATCAAATCTAGGCATTGTCAGATTTTTGTCCATACATAAAAATAAGATATAACAAAGGGGTGTGCAGCATAGCTGGTGTGTAACTCTTTAGTCACTGCTCTTGTTGATAGTGGTCATAGGTTCAAAAATCACAAGACGAACCCATAAAACTTTAACTTTTGTGTACATGGTCTATGCAATCAAAGTTTAGAGATGATTTGTAATGATAAGGCTAATGTGTCTTGTAAATGAAAAATACATTTTTTGGTCATATCATAAAAGGGTGCATTATTGGTTGAAACCAACACCTGTTGTTGTTCGTATCTAAACATGGCTGCATATAGTGCTTGTACACTTACCATCCATAATATATCTAATAGAGCTTACAAAGATTATAATGCAACATCATGTAGATAAATTGTATCAGTCATTTAGGAGGACGGAGGACACGGAAGATTGGAGGAATCTTATCATCTCAAGCTAGCTTCTTGCTCAGCGATGATACATTGCATGAGAGGCACCAATTTTCATTTGTGTCCCTTCTTGGAGAAAAGGGGGGCTTGGCAGTTTTTGGGTCTTACGGATAGTTGAGTATGTCTCGATCCACAAACTTGGAGATTTGTAACTATGGATAGTTGAGTATGTCTCAATCCACAAGAGGAGTGTTGTGGTGGATGGTTAAGTGTGTCTCAATTCTCAGCTAGCTGGTGTTGTTGCATTGTGGATAGTTAAGTATGTCTCAATTCACATGCGAAGTGGTATTCTTGGGGACAGTTGAGTATGTCTCGATTCATAGAGAAGTGGTGTACTTGTGAATAGTTGAGTATGTCTCAATTCAAAGGTATTGTTGGACAATTAGGACATCCATTGATATGTTTGGTTTGGTGTGTCTTGGGTGAGTAAGATGATTTGGTGGAGCCATTTCCTCGGATTTCCAAATGGTTGTTGTGTTTAGTCGGTGCAGTATTCCATCCTTTATTCGGATTGATGTAATAAGGGGGAATCTTGGGGTTTATATTACATCATATAGTATATTGCTTAGATAAATAAATAAATAGGTGTTAAGTTTAATAGTTGGTAATAAATAATGTTCATTGTGGGAATTTCCCTTATGGAGGTTACATAGGGCAGTTGTAACCGTAAAACAAGGCTTTCTAAGTCAATATAACGTAATGTAAAAATCTATGAATGAATCCCAAATGAATATAGCATAATCTAATGTTCGGCGTTATTCTCTGCAATATGGTTTAGTCTTGCAACATTTGTGCTTTCAATTTCAATATAACCAATTGTCAACTAACCTTTAATTACAATGCTAATTGATGCATCCTCTCTTACTACTTTCATAAAGTTCAATGTTATATTCTAATATTTTACATTTATTTCTTATATCGATGTGTACTTTTATAATATATGTATGTGACTTACATTTATGACCATTTTATATTAAATGTTCTAATAGGCAAGTTTACCATTCAAGTTAAAGCAATGTGCTCAGCCTTAGTTTCATTGGCATTTATATTAAATGTTCTAACAAGTAAGTTTACCATTGAAGTTAAAAGTGACATGCTCAGTCTTGGTTTCACTGTTGTTTATTATTTAGTATTTACATACATGAGCTTGAAGCTTTCTTAGACACATACTTATGTTGATGATGGTTGTATATTAAATCATGTTCTAATTGTGAGCTTCGCTAGCTTGTGAGGTCTTCAACAATTCCCGGGATAGCTTTTCACAATTTTAGCTTTTCTACAAAGTAGAGCCACTAGAGAACACAACTTATACTTGGGAGTTCAATTTAGTACCTTGTCATTTGGTCAGGAGCCTGCCTCTCAAGCATGTCTTTGCAAGGGATATGCCTCACTTTCCATCCAAGAGTGCTAGTGCTTCCATATACACCTCCAACATATCCATTTGAAGATATGCCTCTTCAATGCAACCGTTAGAACTAGAGTTTCTTATGGATCAAAGGTTTAGGACCCCAATCCATGATCAATTGACTAGACTCATATTAAGAGGGTTTAAATTCTCATGCCCTAGTGTATGATTTATTGAAAACACATACTTCCTGAGTCCATTGTGCAAGCCATTTTGTTATATATCCCCTTCACCTTGTGAACCTCTTCATGCTTACTTTCTATATTCACAAACTTAGATCCCTCATTCATTCAGTCTTAAGGAGTGAGAGGTACCCTTGTTTAGCACTTTGTTCTTCAAGGGGGGCTGTTTCTTTCAGTCACACCAAGGGTCAATGTTGTTGCCATTTCGAAACCAATTCGCTCCCTCAATCTATCAACATCTCTGGATCGGGCTTCCGCATTCAGAAACTCCTTATATGACCCCCCTTGACTTTAACTCTCAAGTCAGTTGGACTTCAAAGGAGGTCATCAATAGTTATCAGACGAGATTATATACTGAAGGTACACTTGGGTCACTTCCACTTCATTGCTGCGACTTCTCAAACCTAAACTTGCTTTCTACATTAAACATTTCTTGCATATTGTGCATGGCACCGTCATTCAGACTGACAATCTGCAACATCATTGGTAACACAAGTTGAGAACCTCAATTGGCTAGCTGAGAGTGTGCTCCCATTAGTTATGGCTGATATTGATCATCATATTCCGCACATTGATAGAATATGGTATCTCCATTCCCTCTAGGCATTGGATTCAGAGAAGCATTTTATTTTTAGGTGCCTTACCTACCAAGAGATCCATTGGAACAATCATTGTGTGTATAAAGACTCGGGCAGTTCTCTAACCACTTTCTTCCATTATCTTCATAAGAGGTGCCTAGCCCATTTCCTTATGAAGGGTGATACTTTATGGCATAGGTCCCTACTCCATAAAAGGGACCCCTATTCTCACCAGGTTTTTTACCTCCTTTCATCCCATTACATACATGTCACAGTGATAGTTTCGAGTTGGATCTTTATCAGTTCCTTGCTTCAATGCAGGGTATTCCCTCACATGACTATTTATATTTGTAATTAGATCGTTTTACGACACTTGAAGTTTAACCCATATGCTTATGTTAGTGTTTCATATTCTATGGGCCTTCTTATATTGGCACTTTTCTAATGTAAATGGTTATAATTTTGAGTCTTATTGAACTACAATGGTCATTTGTAGACATTACAATAATTTCTTTTTATCCATTTTTATAAGTATTTTACTATCTACTTAAAAGATATTCCACCAGGAAAGTGTCAACTTCTTGCTAGATTGACTCCAATAATGCAATTTACTAGCCTATGCATATGTTAAATGAACACGTATACATTCTATATAATTATAAAATGATATTTTAAAAGACATATTATTATTGATCCAAAAAAGCTCATCATTTGTATAACTATAAACATAGCTCTAATATCAGTCCACTCAAAATTGAGGAAATGGCAAGAAACAGCTGAAGATATTTAACATCACAAAATGGCTGGTTACCAACTAGTGCCTATTAATCATTCTCTGGACATTTCACTATTAAATGTCATCATCGTGCAATTTTATGAACATGAATACATGTCAAGGAACCATAATCTCAGTTCTGAGAAGTAATGGTGCAAATAGCCTGATTAGCTAGAGCAGCCAAAAATAGGGAACAGAAGTGCAGAAACCACAAAATTGTCCTACCACATCACAATGAGCTCAAGCTTAGTAAGGAATTTTCCAAGCCAACTGCCTTATGAAGTTTGGGGCGGGATGAAACTTGATATGTTGCATTCTGAATAAATTACCAAAGCATGCAGTTTCAGGTCAAAACTTCTCTGCCCATAAAATGTGTGGGAATGACTACTTTTGGCTACGATTCAGCCACACAAAGTCAGAATGGGGTTTAATTTGATAGGTGGCGTCTCGATATCTTAGTCCAGACACCTACCAAAGATCAGCCTGATATTCATCCATGGTTCCCAAAACTAAAAAGGACTGTCTAGGTCTCGAAATGTACTTTTTTGTCCTTTGTGGCAGGCTTCCCAAGGCTTGATGTGTCAAAATAAGTCTTGTAACCAACACATTTTCAAGGAAGTACAACCCTTGGAATTTGAAAAATTGGAAGTCCAAAATTCACTTTCAAACCCGATAAAGGACATTCAATTGGATCTCAAATTGAATTCTTATGGAAGGATTCAAAGGAGCATAATAGGAAAAAAGTAAGGAAAATATTTTGTTATGCACCTGAAGATGACCACTGTGGTACGAAAATAGCCTAGCCTATTCCTTACTGGAGTCTTACCCCCAAGAAGAAAAAAATTCCATAGGGTAGATATGGTGTTTTCTCATTTGGTTTCACACTGTTTATGGTGATTCAGTATGTTTCTAGATATAACCGTGTAGGCAATTTTTGCATCACACAGTTATATCCAGAAGCATTCTCAATCACCTACATGGACTCTGGAAATATCATGTCTCTTATTGTTTATGATGTTAAATGAGCATTCTAACGCTGCAATAAGATGTGAATACATTTGTTATAGTAGCATTGGTCATTGTTTCAGCATACATAGCTGTAGACATAACCTTTTCAGCCTTGTTAATAGTAGTTTTGAGTGATAGCAGTCCTGGCTGCATGTATTTTTGATATGGGAGTGTGTGTATTGACCTATTATTGTAGAAATATCTAATTTTCAATAGTGCAGTCAAGTTTTTGGGTCATGGGCACATTAGAACTAGCAAAATGCTCTATGATAATTTGTTTGAAGAAATGGCTCAATCAACAATTGGTCAATTACAGATCATCTATAAATAAATATTTGAAGTAATACATGATAGGATCATTTTATGTATATTTTAATGATAGATGTACTGTATATTATGATATTCATTATTAGCATATGTATATAATAATATGATAATGTACATCATATATAATATTTGTGGTTTGGTTTCCCACACAGAACAATGATTTACAGTACCTTAGGAACTGGGTCTGTGTTCTATGGAATAGGAGGCAGATACAGAAACCCTTGCCAAAAAACAAAATCTTCTCTTACTCTAAGAAGCCTCATTTTTGTCTTCTATTCTCCCATGGAATGTCACATAACTTTAAGGCTTGACAAACATCATTTGACGAGAAAGTAAAAATTTATTCTCTGTCAACAGGAGGTATTATTGTTATTAAATAATGAATATTTAGTCCCACATTGAGTGAAGTTTTTGAGGTTGATTTTTGTATGTGCTATACATTAATTACAAAAAAATACCTTCAAATGTTCAAAAAAAAGTAGCCATGAGAGATTTTGAGAAGTTGGCAATAAGTAAAAAGAATGAACTTTATTATAATTCACTGTTAAAAAACTACACAACAGATTTTTCATAAGCAACAATGCAAAGAATAACAATACCGAAGTAAGCACCGCAAAGGCAGGTGAACAGGCTTTTGCAGGGCAGTTGTTTGACATTACATGTTACTAAAATGGCTTAGTCGTTCAATTTCATGTATTTCCTTTAAAAACCATATTAGAAGTTCAATGCAATGGCATAAGAACTCAATTGATAAAAGTTAAAACTATCTAGTGTTATGTGCTAAAATCTAAGAACTGATAACGAATGGAAAAACTACAGCATATGTTGATAAGTCTGAATAGAAATCTAAAAGCTATTCTTTATTTTTGTTGGATACTGAAAACTGAAATATTCAGGAAACCTTAACTACTTGAACCAAATTAAAGTATTCAAGAAAACAATAAAACAAGGATATGATTCTATTAGAATTATTACCAAACAACAGACACGCGACACACAAAAACAATTCCTGAGAAGTTATTGAGGACAATTCAGGCTGAATCCAAGAGCAGTATGGATGGTAAATTTAACCACCAACAGCCCTTCCACAAACTACCTGCCTAAAACCATTTCAAGAGCTTCAAGACATTTCCCACTTTTAGGCTTAAAGCCTTTCCATAGTTATTCCATTTGAGTATAAGATAGTAGATGCTTGAAAATCCCTCATTATGACACAACTTGTGGCTCCCTAGAACACTTAGATGCTTTTAAACTTTCTTAATACTTTTACACAGAGTTGCATGGACACGGATATGGTATCGGATATGGGTACAGCCATTTTTCAGGGCCTCTAATATGGATATGGCTGGATACGGCATTCATAAAAAAGCATATACACACATATATATAACACAATTTTATAAGTTATTAGAATATATTTCCTTTACTTTAGAAGCAATCCAGTCACATAATTAATTGCTTCACATTTAATTATTAATTTATTAGTAGATAAAATAATTAAATTATATTCACTCACATTTAATTATATATAGTATTATAGTTTATAATTTATATATATGTTATGTTCATATTTATATTTATATTTATAGTTTTTTTATTAATTTATCCCAATTAAAAATATATAAAAATATTTAATAAAATATATAGAAATATTTAATAAATTAAATATTTATATATATTTTTAATTGGCATACTGATAAATTAATAAAAAGTTTTATAAATATAACGATAAACTATAATATTATAAATATGAACTTTTAATTTTAATAGAATATAAATATAATTATAAAAAAATTAGAAGATCTAGCAATCAAAACTATAAATTATAAAAATTTTAATTTAAATCTATAAATTACAAAAAAAAAAAAAAAACTATAATTATAAATACAAAGATTAAAGCTACAAATATAAATTATAAAACATTTAAGAAAACTAAAATATAGTTATACATTTGAATTAAAATAAAAAGACCCTACCTGCGCTTAAGAAATCGTGACTCTGAAGAAAGCGTCTGAACAAAGCACGGATGGAAAAAAGGGCATTCCAAACAAAAAAAATGCAGAAGGAATCACTGTTATGAACAGGACGATTTGATACCCAATGGAACGCCAAAACCAGTATTTATACAAATCCGCCAAGTATTGTGAAAGCCGACAGATTTTTTGACATTTCGCACAGATTAGCCGACTGATTTTAAACATTTCCTACATGTTTTCTACTTGGCCGACTGTTTTTGAAGGTTTATTACTGGATTTTAACTCAAATAAGGGCATTTTTTAATGTTTTTTTAACGAGATACAGGAAAGTTTTTCAAAAATCCCGAACCCTAAATCCAGCACGGCCGAAAAATCAGGGTTTCTAGCAATGTTCCACAGAGTTTCCTGACGGGGACGCGTCCCCTGTCGGGGAGGGGGGACAAAGGGTCTAAGTTTGGGGACGGCGGGGGCACAGTGGCAAGGGGGGCCGACGCTGATATACATATGGTACTTGAATAACTAGTTATAAAAAGATGTTTAAGAATAACATTTCAAATTAAACTTTGGCAAATTAGTAAAATAGCAAAATTGCAAATACTAACATTTTAAATACTTGAATACTATTACTAAAAGACAAATGAAATTGTCGAATTTGAGATTTCTATTATATCGAAAACGGAAAATATAACATGTCACATCATAATATCATATCAATGTATCATAAAGTCTTAAAGATGGTTACAATGAGTAGCATATGATGATATCAAAATAAGTACAAACGACAAAATGTAAAAATCAAAATGTAGTGAAGGGAGGCTCCTCCTTTTCTTCTTCTTTCTCCTTCTCACCCCTTTTGCACTTGCAACACCTCAAACTCACTCTTTCACCCACTCCTTACTGGTTTTCCTCTTCTTCACCTAGTTGTTGCAAAACATGAAATGGCATATTGAGCAAATACAATGAAGAATGAGAGTTTAATGAGAGTTTTTAGCTTTTAAAATGGTCAAACACCTCCTTAGGGTTTGGACCTGGGCTCTAAGTCCAAGGCAAAACAAAACAAAAAAAAATAAAAAAATGACTTTTTGCTGCCCCCAGCACAGGAGACGTCCAGAAGTCCCCGAGACGTCTCGGGGACATCTAGAAGTCCCTGAAGTTTCCTCGACAAATCTCGCGTACCGGCGGCGGTGGGGGATGGCGGGGGGACATCTCCCAGGCGTCCCCAAGTCTCGGAAACGTCCCGGACTTGGGGACGGTTGGTTTTGGGGGGGGGGGGGGCGGGTCCCCATGGAACACTGGTTTCTAGGGCATGGACTGGCAGGGTACCCAAGCCGTACCCAGGCCGTACCGTACCCCGAATCCATACCAGGTACGCTGGTATGCGTACCAAGACAAGGGGGTGCAGTATCTGGGAACTTTGCTTTTACAACAGCCGATATCATATAAAGATGTCTTATGACTCCCTCATTACTTTCCGTTACTCTTATGACATGACACCAAGTCCCCAAGATAATAACTCATTAATTTTATAACTACCCTAACAAAATTCTATGTAATTCCTCCATCCATTATGACCTCTATGACAACATTCTTGGTTTTTCCTATGACATTGTAATGACACTTTAGACATCTAAAATTATCCTAACACCATATCGATATTATCCTACTTAAGCCCATTCCATGCTAATGTTCTCATCATCATTAATTAATTAAATAATTATATTATTTAATTATTCTAATCTACTACTAAATAATTAAATATTATAATTATTTAATTAATTTAGTTCACTGTTAATTAATTAAATAGTTATATTATTTAATTAATCTAGTTCATCACTAACTAATTAAATAATTTTTATTTAATTAGTCTAACTCAATCTCACACCTAATTAAATAGTGTTATTATTTAATTTTATTTCCACCTCACATCTAATTAAATAATTTTATTATTTAATTACTTCAATTTCCACCTCACATGGCTAATTAATTAAATAATTTTTATTATTTAATAATCTATTTTCCCTCCACCATTTCCAGAAATAAATAACCAACTAATTGCCTTTCCCTCCCATTTTTTGGTTGCAACTAATTATTTATGACTATTTCTATTTTTAGCTGATTTAATCTCATCCCTTCATCTTAAACAAACCAAATCAGCACCCTTCATCATCTCCTTGATCCAAAGAAAATCCTCTTATTCATTCTCCACCGTCGATCTTCCAAACAAATCCCCACCATTCATCTTCCCTCTCAAAAAATTATAAATAGAGCTGCAAATTCCCAAAAATCCATCCCCCAATTTTGATAGGTGCATGCTGCAGAGATTTCAAAGTGAATAGTTGAGCAACTACATCCTATCACATTCCCCATCCAATTGAGCACATCCATTTTATTAATAGAATTTGTATTTGGTTAATGTATGGCTGAATATTTATTGTTTTGAATCTCCATTAGCTCTATCCAAGGTGAGCACCAAGTTTTAGAATAGAATTCATTGCTTGCATTTGTTTCCCTCTTTTGAAATTCTGAAATTTGTGTTCACAAACGCCAAATTGTCATTATTTTGTGGCTCACATATTTGAATTTATCATTTTTCATAGTACAAATGAATAATAAGTTCAGTTTTGACCCTAAGTACAATCTATGATCATAAAAATACATTTCATGTTACTAAAACTGATTAAATAAAACAATTTATTCAGCCTCATTTGAAAAAAGAAATAAGGGTTGAACTAAACAGCATGGGAATTTAATAGACATAATGGTCTATAGCCTATTTATAATTCCTGACCCTCATAGACCAAAACTACAAAATATCTTTTAATATAACCTGTAAGCTGTACAAAATTTCAGAATCCATTGAGTAGAAATGTTCTAACCCAGAATTTTTCTTTCTTGATTCAGATCCTGTGGGAACGGTGCTATTCGGGAACAAACTTTGCAAGACAAATTGGTGCATAGAATTTCTCAACAGCATGTGGTAAATTGGGTATTTGTTGAATCAGTCAAAAACATAGTACTGAGACTTGGACTTGCTCAACACATTTTAGGCTTAAACTCAGATTCGGCCAAAAAAATTGAAAAAAAAATTGGCATGCCACAGCAAATTAAAAAATTGTAAATATCAACACTCCTGTTTTAGTCAGACAAATTAAAAACGCTAAATATGGCTGTCATAACAGATACAGTACCCACATCTATCATCCCTGCTACAAACATTGAAAGGTTGTACACATGAAATAATGGCAGTCCCGCAGATTGACCAGTTCCCATGCATCTTTGATTCCGATATCACCGATCGTAGTAGAAAAATTATCACGAAAATAATGTTGTGCAGGAGGAATACTCCAACAATGGGGTCCTGCGGCTGTCATCTTACCCATTTTAATTGGACACTTTTCAGGTTATATGCCAGAGTAGTAAAGCAATGGGATCCTGCTTCTTCTGCATATGCTAGCTATGTCACAAGGTTCGTGTTTGTGTTTGTGTTCAAGAAAGATAAAATTTCCCCAAAAAAAAATCGTGATTAAATTCGACTAATATAAATTTGCAGATATTTTTTAATAAAATAATATTATATTAAATTTAAATATTATAATAAAATATAAATAAGCTTAAAATTTTAATTTAAATATGTTAATTTTTATATATTAAACATATTAATAATTAGAAATCTAAATTAAATATTTAAAATATTAAATCTTAATATTAAAAAAAATTTGAAACATTTTAAAATTGAATGTATTAAATTTTATAAAAAATAAACTAAAATAAAAACAAAACCTAAACTAAAAAATGAAACCTAAAAAAAGAACAAAGACAACGTAGAATAAAAGCAAACAAAACAAGACAGTATGCAGCCTATTTCACCTCCTGCAGCTGCCTGCCACACAGGGTTCAGCTGGTCACGAACAATTGCTCCGGATACTCAACACATGTTCTCCTTCAAAGAGTTAATGAAAGAGTTTGTTGCTTCAGCCTTCAACACTCATTCTGAGCTTCCACACCATTGGTGAAGTGTCACCACTCAACAAAATAATCCCAAACTGACTCTGCAACCAGCAGCTGCCGTCACCATTACCACATCTAAGAGCAGCCAATGAAAAAAACCCTCCTCTTCGCAGAGTCACAAGACAAAGGCAGAAGTCAGAACAAACATTCAAAAACTTGTGATGTGTTTTTACATGCCCTAAGTGTTATGTAATGTCCCCATTTGGCGTTTAGCCAAGTTTGTGACCATAGCCTATTCCCTTGAGCTTCTGGAGGCTATCTGGGTTGGTTAAGGAGCTCTATTTGTTGTGAAGAGCACAAGTTCAGTTATTTGTGATGTTTGGCCTTGGCTTTGAGCTCAGTGATGTCTCGGGATGGCTGTGCAACTTTTAGATGTTTGATCGGGCGTCCAGATTGCTC
The DNA here is from genome assembly GCA_027924645.1 of Cunninghamia lanceolata. Lineage (NCBI taxonomy): Eukaryota > Viridiplantae > Streptophyta > Pinopsida > Cupressales > Cupressaceae > Cunninghamia > Cunninghamia lanceolata. The sequence goes on along the minus strand of BSBN01000531.1, from coordinate 6,497,685 downwards.
TCCAAGATTCTTGGAGGAGCCATCTATTTTTGGAAAGTCACCCGGAAGGCGTCGTTTCGCATCCCAAACCTTACAGAGCATGATGGTTCAATTTATTTGGCAGTTGGGTGAAGTTTGGGATTTTCCGAAAAAATGTGATATTTAATGAGCTATTTTAATTATTATTTTCACTTAGGCTCCTAAAGGTAAAAATAAATAAAAAGTACCTAAGTGTTATAGCTCATTGGAAAGGTAATTAAGAGTTTTAAATGATACACTTAAAAAGGGGGGCCTCACATATGATATATTATTATTATTTCAAAAAAGTTCTTTTTGAGAGAAGAAGTATGAAGAGTTAAAAGAAAAATAATAATATATTCCTCTCAAAAAGTTATAAAAGGGGAATGAGAGCTCATTTGAAGGGGGGCTTTTGATTTGTATTGTTATGTTGTTGGATTGAACTTGCAAGTTCTTCCATTTTTCCTTCTTGAGGACGAAAACCCTCTCGAAGATGATCAGTTTTGGTGGTGAAATATCCACCCTAGCTGGTAATGGTGGTTTCAAACAAGAATCACATTGTGCTTTCATGGATTTGGTGGTATTTTTTTATTAAATGATTGATCAAATGAGGTTTTGTTTATATTTTTGGCTTGCTTTGATGAAGTATTGATGAAATTGTGTTGAAGTTTGTGAAGAAAGGAGGTTTTCTATGCTAGTCGTACATCCTCAGGCCGTACCAACACACAGTGTGGATGGAATTTATGGAGGGTGAAATCTATGCTATGATTTTAGATGTTGCATTGGTAATAGATTTAATGTATGGGCGCCTATTTCAGAATATCTTACATTGAGTTTTCATGCAGTTTTGATGTGGTCAGAGCTGGCCGTACTTGCTGGCTGCCGTACCAATTATGGAGGTGAAGGTTTATTTTGCATTATGTCTTGGTTGCATATAATTTCTATGCTGATCACCTGATATTAGGCATTCATTTTAAGAGAGTGGAAGCAGTTTATAGGGTGCAGCATATTGTTGTACATTTCTGGGCAGTTCCTTTGTTGCTGTTGCAGTCCGTACAATATGCTTTTTCAGGCCTGTTGGATCTCAGCATTCATACAGAGGCTCTTTCATTGGGTTTGATCAGCTATTTGGTGTTTTGTTGAGCATTGTTGATGCTAATCTAACATCTGCAGGTTGATTTTCAAGGAGACATATAATTATATGAGTATGGGGGTTTGTTTGGATGAGGTCTGTGCATAGGAGGTGGTGTTAAGAGCATGTTTCAGGGGCTGTCACAGAAGTTATCAGAACTGTACCAGCAGGAAAAAAATTACAGACTAGTCAACAGTCTTTATTCTCATGCTTCTTTATGTGAAATATGCATAGATGCTTTATGATTGTATTAGAGTTTCTTGCAGCTCTTCAGTTATGGAGCATTTCCATGTTATATTTGCTTCAGCTAAGGCATGTTTTTGACTGAGATAATGTTCTATCACTGCAGTTGTTATCAGCAATGATGTTAAGGTGTTTGTATGTTGATAAAGGTGATTTGGCAGTGGTTAGAAGTGTTTAGTTTCAGCCTAGAGTATTCTGGGCATTCATTGATGGCATTGATTATGATTGGGCTGTGTGTTCTTATTGTTCTAACTGTATTTTGATTGCAGCAGGGACAGATTAAACATTCTGATTTAATTGTTTATCTTTCAATGCAATCTTTTATGTAAACATTAATATCATACATTCTTAGAAGACTGTAACCCTGGGATGGTTCAACCGCCAGTGTGGAGGAATAGACATTGTTTATCTTTCTTAGTCACCCACTGAATAAGTGGAGCATCCCCACTGCATAAGTGGATGCCTGCTATATAGCGGATGATTGTATTAGTTTATTTGCACAAGCTTTAATTTGTAAGCCAAAGCACTGTATGCTCTCACCTCGCCCATCCTGGGAACTTGGTTATCAGAAAGTGTGGAGGTTTTATTTGGTTGCATGCATTGATGTGCTAACCCTGCTGTGATAAGTTGTTAAAGTTGAAAAAAAATTGGGGTAGCATATTACATGTTACCTTATTGAAAAAATCCGAAAAACTCTATTGAAAACATTTTTTTATTTTTACCATATTTTAATTAAAAAACCCTAGCCCTTTTTCCGTACAAATTTTAGGGCAAATTCCAATGATTTTTCTAGGATTTTTTAAAGTTTGCCGAATTTCAAACTTAATGGCTTAAATTCAGTGAACCCTGTGACATAGTATGCTGGCATGATTTAGCAGTATTAATTTAATTGTGGGACCCACTACCAAGTGTACTTCTATTTGGAAAGCAACTAAAGAAAGGTTAGTTATACACAACTTCCTCAGTTTTAGCCAATTGTTCCTGTGCATCATCACAGCTTTGAGTCTCATTAAACCTAAATGTCAAATAGTTTTTATTGCCTATGGAATTCTTTTCAGAACCGCTCCAAGGTTTCATCTCAGCCTCCTCAAACAGTTATTCAAATGGTTAGAGCAGCCTATACCCATCACTCCAAAGTTGAGTTTGGTACTTGAGGTGCAAGGATTTTTTGGGGCTACAAACAAGTCATTGTCCAGCGACAGTCTTGCCTTGCTGCACAGCTCCAACCTAAAAAGAAACAGAACCAAATGTAACAGGCCTACTTGCATTTTTATATGCCTCTTTATAGATAAATACTCGATCTCTCAGAAGGCACATTATCTAGAACAGAACTGTAAATGTTAATCAACCAAATTAAGCTGCTAAAAATCACAGTTGCCAGCCTGGCTCAGGATTCTGTGAGTCTAGCAAAGACTCGCAGAGTGTCAGTACTATGGTCAAATGGTTATTGTTGGCTTGGAATGAGCTAAACTTTACTTTCAATGGAGAAGAGAGTTATGACACCAAATTATCGTGAATATTGTGGATCATGCTAGCTGTAGTAGTTATCTAACAAAATGTGTATTAGAGATAGCAGTCTGTTAATGGGGAACAGCCAAACAGTTAGGATTTAGCATGCAAGTCGGAGATATACTGTTTGGAGATTGGGAAATTCAGTTGAATGTGCATGAACAGACAACCCCCTAGTGATGTATACTGGCTCACTGAATTGGATAAAGGGTTGTTCAGAGATTTGGAGGTCAGAAAGCGTTTTGAAGCACTGGAGTGCATGGGAAATGCATCCTTTTGTGATAACATATAATTATCTTCATTTTCTAAGTTGCTCAAATATCAAGATTTCTATATAGAGCTTTGATAGCTTCATTAACTAAGCATCTGGTTGTCACTTCTGCAACCCCAACTGCACCACCAAACGCCCATTGCCAGAACAATGCACCTTAATCTAAAGTTCCTGTAGATAGAAAATCAGAAAGAGAATACATAAAAATTTAAAATACAAGCTCATGACTTTGTGAACTGTATTCAGGAAAAGACGCCATAAATTTCAAACCAATTTAATTCCTTGTACGTTAGCCTGAAGTGTCAGGTCAGCTAGATGGATTCTTAACAAACACCATTCAGTGACAAATCTGTTAGTATGGTGTTGTACACCTTGCATGGATATTTGAAAAAGTTACTGGTGTAAATTTGGGTGCCACACTTGGAGAGAGAATTTTGAATTCTACTCTTGAAATTGATCTCACCACTTGGACCCCCTTTGTAAGAGCATTTATGACATGGGGGTTACATTGTGAGAGATCTATGACAAGAGAGTTACTAAGGCATCTTTGACTACTATTTTTAGCTGTTGTACAAGAATCTTGTAAGGTGGGATTGCATGCATGCAAATGGAGCACATGGATTGAATGTTTGCATAATAGTGGGGCACTGGAATTTGCATGGGTGGAAGTCACCCATGGTTTTCGTGCTTATGGTTTTGTATTACCACTTGATAATTTTGAGCAAACATTGTGTTTATAAATGCAAGCACTTGGATGTTGTATTGGTGGATGAAACAAGTTAGCCAGCTGGAGGACAGGTCAAAGAAAAAGAATCAACACAAGATAAGTCTCATCATATTGTTAATGTAGTGAGTGGTGCTATGTTTTTTCCAGGTTTTCCCAAAAGGGTTTCCTAGGCTAAATCTTGTGTTTGTTTCAGTGTGCCATTGTTTTATTTGTGTTGCATTTCGAATTCTATTAGCATAACTCATCTCTCAAAGTTTATCAAAATTTCTTTATTTCCTTTCATTTGGTATCAAAGCTTGGGTCTGCTAGGATTCATGAGGTTTGGCCCTAAAATAACCTTTTGTTTGAGTGGGAGCTCTGCATAGGTGACTACAGGTTGTGCACAAGAAATGGCGATCACTTTATGGATGGAGATTGAAAAGTTTGATGGCCAGAACTTTGAGCTATGGAAGTTTAAGATGGAAGATCTTCTAGTTGAAAGAAATTAGTGGATGGTTGTATCAAGACAAAAGCCCTCAACTATGAGGGCAGATGAATGGGCGAAAATTGATAGGAAGGCAAGAAGCTTAGTCCAGCTTTGCCTTTTAGATTCAATGTCGAATATCTTGAGAGAAGCCACCACTAAGCAACTACAGGATATGATAGGTACTCCGTACTAAACAAAATCTCTAGTTAACAAACTGTTTCTTCGAAAAAAGTATTTTATGAGAATGAGTAATGGCGACTCTGTGATGGAGCATCTACATGCATTCATTATAGTGCTAAATCAATTAGCCTATGTTGATGTTGAGATGGATGAAGAAGACAAATTTATTATTTTGTTATAAACTACAGGATATGATAGGTACTTCGTACTAAACAAAATCTTAGTTAACAAACTGTTTCTTCGAAAGAAGTATTTTATGAGAATGAGTAATGGTGACTCTGTGATGGAGTATCTACATGCATTCATTATAGTGCTAAATCAATTAGCCTATGTTGATGTTGAGATGGATGAAGAAGACAAATTTATTATTTTGTTATGTTCTTTTGCCTGATTCATAGGATAATCTAGGTATGGCCAGTATTAGTAACTCAACTAAGTTAAAGCTAGAGGGGGTAGTTGATCCAGAAAGGATCTAGACGATCAAAGGAACAATAACAGATGTTTTTTTCAAAATTTGGAAATGTTGCAAGCACCCATTGTTTTGTGATAAACAAAATCACCTCTTGTCATAGGCAACCAAAAAATTCAAATGCCATGGCAAATGACAACCTACAACGGCGAATGAATACAGTTGAAGCAATGAATTCTCCACGATGCAAGCAACAACTAGGGACATGAATAGTCATGGCTTTTGGCATTTCATTTTTTATCTAAAAGGCTTCCAATGCACAGAGGACCATGCCACGGATTGAAAAGAGAGTTAGAAGTCCATTTGAGACTCTTGGAAGCTTGGAGAAGCACTTTGACACCATTGAAGCATAATGAAGATAATTCTAGTTCACAAAAAACCAAAAAGAGAGTAGTAAGGAGCTCACCACTTGTAAACACCCCTCTTATTTGTTTTCAATCAATACAAATCAGTATATGTGCTATTGGCAGCTACCAAGCTCATTTTTCCTCCATTGGTTGGGGTTTTCTAGGGTAAAGTGTGGTTTTCCAATGTGTTTGTGTGTATGAATGCTTTCAGTCACATAGCTTCCAAAGAATTTGAAATAGTTCTAAGATGGAGCATAAGTAAATATTGGTGATTTGTAGTTCACAAAACATAGTTTTGTAGCAAATTACAAATCATTTTGGAAAGTGCAATTGTATGACAATGACAAGGTCTTCAAGTGGAGAAGGTCTAACCCCAACAAATTCAAAGATTGGAACACGTCGTTAAAATGAAGTGACAATGGGTTACCGGAATGCAAGAGTTTCGACCTTGGAGAATCGCAAGGAACAAGTGATAAAGCACCAGCAGTGGATTACGCAATAACAGGAGCACATAGCCAAACAACAAGGTCAAATGACCCAAGAAATCATCTACCATTGCTTTAATGTGAACTCTAGCCAAGAAATTTTGCATTAGAGACAATGGTAAAGAAGAGGGTGACCACGAGTGCAATTTGGAAGAAAGATTAACCAAGGTAAAATCTAGAACAACTTAAGTTGAAACCAAGGTAGACATCGAAACCTTACCTTGGTTAATTTCAGCTGAGCTTAGATCTCGGATCCTCAACCTTACCCTTTGGGTTGGGTCAACAAGGACATGGAGATTCAAGTAAAAACAGGTGAAAAATTCAGTTTACTATTAATGCTCAATATACAGATGAAGCAGAGGCGGATGTGATTTCACTTGATGCATTGGATATTGTGCCTTGGAGTCCATACTTGTATGCGAGAGATGCTATATTTTTTCGAAGGTCTAACAAGTAACAATGGGTCAAGGATAAAGTCAAATACATCATCAAGGGTCACCAAAGCAAAGCAAAGATTGCAATGGTAAGTTCCAATCAAGCACTCAAATTTAATTCAAGAGACCAAGCAGTTTTGTTTATTGCTTTTTAAAGACAAACAAGAGGGGGGGTTGGGGCTTCTTCTATGTCTCATGCTAACAGGAAGACCAAGGGGTTACATGAGTTGTTGGCATCATTTGAGGAGGTTTTCGATGAGCATAAAGGCCTGCCTCCTAAAAGAGATGTAGAGCTTGAGACTCAGTTGCTTCCCGAATCTCCTATACCCAACATATGATTGTATAGACAGTCACTAATGGAGTAATAAGGTTAAAAGACAACTTCAAGAGTTATTTGAACAAGGTATGATTTGCCCAGGCACTTCGCCATGTGGTCCACCCATTGTAATGGTAAGAAAGGATAGCTCTTGGAAAATGTGCATAGGTTATCAAACTCTTAATAAGATCATCACAAAGAACCATCATCTACTTCCACGAATACTTGTTGGATCAACTGCAACATGCAAAATATTTCACCAAATTGGATATAAAACTGGGTTATTATCTAGTATGAACATATGCATAGATATATGTATGTATGTATGTATGTATGTATACATAGATATATCAATATGTATGTATGTGTATGTATGTATGTATGCATCTATGTATAAATAGATGTATGTATGTATGTATATATTGCCATACCATACCCGGGCCAAAAAACAATTTGCCGTATCCACTTACCCAAACCCTGTATCCGTACCCGAACCCATACCAGGACCGGCAACTTAGCTTCCATCCTCAAACAGATAAGCAAACAGAGGTGGTAAATAGGACCCTAGTACAGCTCATAAGAGGCTACAACAGCAGGTTTCTAAAGTCTTGGGACGAGTCCATACCTTACATACAGCACTCATACCAAAAACCAATTAATTCCTCGACAAGATGGTCACCTTATGAAATATGTTTAGGTTATGTGCCTACCAGCCCACGCCATGTTGAACTTAAATAGTCGGATGTACAAGAAGGATTAAATTCAACGGTGGCAAAAGCAACAAATTCATTGAGAGGATGTGTCAAATCCAGCTCAAGGTGAGAGCACAACTAGAGAGGACTCAATTGAAATACAACGAGACACATGATCAGCATCATGTGGAGCATAGTCTCAAAGGATACAAAATATGGTTGTCCCGAAGAAAAGAGCGGATGCAAGGATAAGCCAAAAAAGACCAAACCTCTAAGGTATAGACCTTTCATCATCTTAAAGGCAATTGAGGAGAATGCAATTGGGTTGGACCCACCTCCTTTTATGAAACACCATTTGGTGATCACCTGTAAATACCTCTAACTATATGAACCATCCTTGTTGGACAAAGAAGAAGA